>CAUYQU010064149.1:0-44037 GCA_963574635.1 Cheracebus regulus
GTTTCTTAGGAAGCATCTTCATGACATTGAAAAGTATCTCATATGTGATCATTGGGTTAAAAGGAAATCATTACATACAAGAAATACCACGTTCAAATAAAATTACCATTCAGAAAAATATTTGGAAAGATGCTTGTATTAAGGCCTACCATTCACTGGGAATATCTACATCACAGGCAATGAATACATGGCAAGAGATATGGTTACAGAGATGAGATGTATAGACAGAAATGCATAGATGTAGATATAGATACGTCCTCATCTATATCTGTTTTGCCAAACATTTTCTTACATAACATGTTCAAATACAGAATATGATTATTATTCATTTTGCTGTTGAGGAAATTGAAAAGACATAAGGAAGAAGAGTTGTGTAACACACTGAAACTCCTCAGCGTAACTCACAGCAGACTGAACCTGAACCCAGGTTATGACCTCACCAGCAATTCACTGTAGCCTTCCAACTTTTAAGTAATATTATCCACTTAGTGACTGTTGCTAACTGTTTTACGTGCTTTAATTCTGTGAAGGATATTCTAAGGTAAACATTACCTCACCATTTCACACATACGGTACCTGAAGCTCTAAGATGCTAAGTCACTGTCACGATTCTTCAGCTGATGGATAAAGGAGGTGGCCCCTGCGCCAGGCTGAAGCCTGGACTCTAAACTGCTCCCCTCTGCTGCCGCTCTGTGACGCAGCTCCTGTGTGTCCTCACCTCAGGCTGCCTCCCCCTGTCCTGCCCTGGGAAGGCCATGTCTTGCTCCAGAGCCACCTGCATCCACCCTTGTTATCCCCAAAGCTGGTTGCTGAGTATTCTGGCCTTTCGTCTATGGTACAGAGTTTTGTGTATGAACTTTCTGTGTCGTTCTTAGGGCAGGTAAGGGTACATGTTCCCTGCTGAGAGAAGGCAGTGCTAAGTCTCTTTTGGAAGAGACATTTCTCCTAGGAGTCGAGCTGACAATCAATCCCACAAACTATGCTAAGTAAGAACGCATCTGTGTATGTGATGGCCACAGTGACTCCAAAGAAGGAGCTGCACGTGTCACTGGCACGGCCGTGTTGAAAGTGTGTTGAGACAGCTGTGTGCAAATGAGAGGGTTTTCAGGTGTGACTGCCATGGCTGATGGCCTCTGTTCTCTACGTACGTAGAAAGAGATGCTCTGAGGTAGAGTTGACCCAGGAACACTGTACGTGATTGGCAAATGAACTAGACAACTTTGACAAGCAGGTTGAGGTAGAAGGAAGAGACGATTCTTGAAATACGGAAGACTGATTATCAAGGTCAGATCCAGCTCTACGTCATGTGGTGAGGTAAGCGTTCTTTCCATGTTCCTCTTCATCTTTCTCAGGACAAAGCATAGTCACTTCCACCCCTGAAGCCCTGCTCTCTCTTAGGCACGTTTCCTTCAATCCCGGGGGTACCAAGGAGTTACTAAATTGTCATGTTTGATAAACTGTCCCTCCTATGTGGCAGGTTTGTATTTGAACTAGGAGCTTCCAGAAAACAGAAAACAATTTGTTTAACAAAAAAGAAGTGGATGCCTCCTATGAATTGAGCCCTCTCCTGACCCTGGGAGGAGCTGTTGAGTGGCCCCTGACAGGAAGGAGTTGACATTCCAGTGTCAACACTAAGCACTAAGGGTAAAGAAATCTCTCAAAGAAGGGAGGTAGGGATGATTTTACAAGTAGAAGATCCTCAGATCATTCCTCGTGACTGTTTGCCTTTCATGCCCCTGTAGACCTGGCCATGATGTTTATTTAAACACATCAATAACCACACTCTAAGGATGAGGAACATGGATGGACTTTTTAAAAATCACCGTAAAGTGGCTTCAGAGGGTAGACACACCTAGATGGCGTCCCCTGTGACGCTGAATGAGCTCCTTCCGAAATCTGTCGTAAAAATGTCAGGATTCAAGCACTCCGTTCCATCAGAAATGCTCCCTCTGAATTACCACAGGCTTGCATTCTACTCAGTAAAACCTCTCCCCAGTTCTGCCCACGTCGCTGGAAAGGCAGACGATGGCTGTGCTATGTCATTATGTTCCTCCATCATCTGCCAACTCAAACAATTAGAGGCGATTCGAGAACTTTCTGTCCTACTGTTCCGATAGGTCTGGAAACAAATTTAGAAATTCATTATGAGCATTAGTGCTCACATTCACATCTTTTTAACTGAGAAAACAAAGCACCCTCTCCTCCTGCTTTATAAAAAGAGCTTGGGATTTGGAAGATGCTGAAAATTTTATATGTTATTTCTAATTCCCTATGTATATCCACACTTGTAAAACAATTGCATCCTTTTAATGTCAGACCATAAATTGCTTAGGATGCTCGTAGGACTGCCTTGCATTTATTGGTCATGAAAATCATCTCATAAGATATGGAAACTGTCCAATCTAAACAAGTGTTTTACTTATACTCATACAGACCTGCCTCTTTTAAGAATTGATTCAAAGTGCCTTAAAAGCAAAGGTTTATATTTTGGAACAGTTACACAGATGCCAACTTAAACTGGACACAATTGGTGTGAAGGCTCTAAATTTGGCTCTGGGCTTCCCAAAATGAAGCAAAAAGCAAACTACTGTCACCTTATAGAAAAAGAAGGCACCCTTCCTTTGAGGAAGTAAACGAACTGTTTTTCTAGCCTCAGACATAAAACCAAATCAATTTTACCATCAAGACTTAGTACAGTAAACATCATTTTCATAGTAGGTACATTTATAAATACTTTTCTCCATCTTAGAAACATTAAAGAAAAAGTAAAACACTTTGTAAAATAATCTGTTATTTAGACATTTACTAATTCAAATTCACTGAGTTAAGTCAGCAAGGTTCTCAGTAAGAACTTGGTGTATTTATTCAGAATTCATGCTAAATGAATAAATTGTAGCTGCTTTACCACGCAGATCACACAAAAGGTAAATACATGAGATGATGAATATGCTAATTTGCTTCACAATAGTAACCATTTTAATATCTTTATTTTCCTCATAACATCATATTTTATACCTTAAATTATACAAAATAAAGTTTATTAAAAATAAAGAAAATCAGAACAAAGCAAAATTACAAAATACATAAGATGTACATATTCTTTTCTATGGACAATTAGTTTTGCAATAAATGTGATTAGTAATATTTTTTGATCAAAAATGAATATTCTACTATGAGACTGTCAATCAAGTATTGTATCATAATTTTATCAATATATTTGATATTAAGAATAGGGTAGCACAGAATGTCTAATTATCAAGACTGCTTTAGATATTTCTATGTAACAGGTTCTTTTAAAACTGATGTTTTGCTTCTTCAATATTTTCAAGAAAGAGAAAGAATATTTGAAAATGTATCTGCTAAGTAAATGATCATTACTATACTAAGTATTGGTGGTACAAATTTGAATCAAATATGGAAACTTATTTCCTGGGCCTTCTAGAGTAGAAGAGAAGATGAGAAGACGAGTGAAATACAGTGAATGAAATAAAAAATGACAAAGGATAAAAGTGACATCAGAGAAAGATAGAAGCAGAGAACTTAATAGAACATTGTTAAATTATTAAACATTTAAAAAGGAAAGAAGTAGTAGTAAACATCAAAGATACTGGAATTTTTAATCACGGTGCCATTATTAAGGAAGCCAGGAGCAAACGCCATTCTGAGTTACAAGAAAGTGTATTTAAATTGTACCCTACTGAGAATGAAGAGCAGGTAACCCATTCGAGCTGTGTCCTGTATGTATATACACATGCATGTGTTTGCATTCGTGCTGTTTTCACTTCTGCTTTGGGTCAGAAGTTATTTTCTAATTGATTCTGTCTGATTTGTTTGGTAAAGCTTTCACTTTATGCCAACAAGATGCTCTAATATGCCCAAATCTCTCAAATATTTTTCAGAGCTCTTCCGGGGTGATTATGAGGGCTCAGGGTCTACATGTTAGATTATTCAGGTGGGGTGGGTGTGTGTGTGTGTGAGAGAGAGAGAGAAGCGGGGGAGACTGAATATAGAAAGAGACAGAACTCATTATTCTATATATACTGTGGCCACAAGCAAAAAAACATCATCTAAATCTCATTTCCCCTGTGATCACAGCTTTTATATTGTAACTATAAAGAAGAATTATCTAGTTTCTGTGGCCACTACACCTACTTCTTCACTCACCATTTCCTTTGACCTCAACTTAATTAGATTTTTGCACTGGTAATGCTATGAATCCACTCTGTTTGGAGTCTTCAATAGCTTTCATCCTTCTGTATTAGTGTGTTCTCATGCTGCTAATAAAGACATAACCTAGACTGGACAGTTTATAAGGGAGAGAAGTTTAATGAAGGCACAGTTCCACATGACTGGGAGGCCTTACAATCATGGTGGAAGACCAAGGAAGAGCAAAGTCACCTCTTACATCGTGACAGGCAAGAGAGCATGTGCAGGGGACCCCTTTTATAAAACCATCAGACATCCTGAGACTTATTCACTGTCACGAGAACAGCATGGGAAAAACCTGCCTCCATGATTCAATGACTTCCCACCAGGTCCCTCCCAGGACATGTGGGGTTTATTACAACTCAAGGTAAGATTTGGGTGTGGGCACACAGCCAAACCATATCACCTTCCAAAGAGAACAAAGAGCTTTTGGTCTTCAGGTCATTGGGCTCTCCACTGCACTCAGTGTTTTATAACTGCTCTTCACTCACCTGGCTGCCAGGGTGTGGCACAACCTGGCATTTTCCTGCACCAACAACTTCCCCTTCCCACTGCTCTGCTGGTTCCCCTCAGGTATTGTTGTACCCCAGAGTTTACTTCCAGGCCCCGTTTCCCTCATCCGTATCTTCCTACCCCACCTCAGGCAGATCCACGACTTCACACAGCAATTCAACAAGACGTCTAGCAAATGTATTTCTGTAGCTTCACTCTTCCCCTTAGTCCTGTGTATGGGTGATAAAGAGTGTTACCGAGTGGTCTGGAAAGGGGACATGAAAATCAAACTTGATCCATACTACTCAGATCACACAGCCAGGAGGAGTGCCCTCGGGGGATGTGGCACTGTTCTCTGCCTCGCAACTGAGTAATCCGGTCAAAATTAGCAATTTTCTACCCACTGAAAGTCCATCATTGTAGCTGACCTTTCAACCTTTGCTGCTAGATCTAGCACTCTGTATGTTGGATGTTCTTTATTCCTGGAGTGACCAAAGCTTGAGGGTTTTGCTTCTTTGTTTTCACGCAGCCCATGATCCTATTAAATCCTTCCCCAAAACACAGAAACCCAGATCCCGGCCCTGCAGCATCTGGACCCGAAGTCTCTTAAGCTCATTAACCTTTTCATTGACTTATCAAAATCAGCACGGACAGTGGAGCAAGCTTCCTATACTTTGGGATCTGTGTGGTTTGTGTTTAAAAGTATTTATAAAAGATACAGCCCCTGCTGCCCAGGTACACTCCATGTAAGTGCGGCAGGAATGCAGTTGAACTCCACCTTCAGCTCTGTGACTCTGAGTAGGAAAGGGGCCAAGCCATGACATTGTAGATTTGGGAACCCAGGGGCCCTGTGTGGGTAGAGCAAAGGCACCTGATCGGGTCACGGTGCAGGAAGATGCAAAAAGAGATTTTTGGAGACATTGGGTCAGACTCCTCTGTAGCAATTGAGACCCCAACTCATATCCAAGCAGAGCGAGAGTTAGGGTTAAAAAGAACCAGGCAGATGATTCCTGAAGGGGGGAATCAGTGGAGATTGGGGTGGGAGGCTCAGTATTGGGGGGAGCAGCATGTCGGTGTTGAAGGGTCACTGGCTTCCCAAAAGGTCAGGAAGAAGGACAGCGGCCGGAGAGAAAGGAACGGGTCCTGGATTAGACCCAGACTCTGTCTCCATGCTGGAACTCTCTGCAGTTAGGCAAGAAAATTAATTACCTGAGCTTTTTTCCCCCTTTTTAAAATTTATACTATGACACTTTTATGTCCTAATTTCCTGGCTTGCTGTGAGTTTCCCAGCATTAGCAAGAAAGCTTCCTCGAGCACCAGAGACTCACAAGCGCTGCCGCCTCTAGGCTCCACGTGGAGCTCAGGCCTGGCTGCCCTCCCAGCTCTCCCTGCCTGGCCTCCCGCGGGGACCTCCCTTCACACAAAGCCTTCTCCATTCTCACGGTTCTGTTCCGCTCTCTCACTTGTCCTGTTCTGAGTGTCGTTTCTCCCTCAGCTCATGGCCCTCTCTCTTCCCTGGACCATCTCCCCTTTGATCACAGCTTTATGGTGATCGATCACCATAAAGGCCTCCAGTGACCAAATGAAGGCCGATGGCTATGTCATTATTTTTAACATGAAAGAGACAAAAAGAAGGAAGAAGGCAAACAGGCATTGTGTGTCAGGAAGTCAGCCGGGCAGTCCTCAAGTGTCTCATTTAAGATCTCATTTACTGAAAACACATCTCAGAGGTAGTTTTTAATATTTCAGTGTTCTGGGTTTCAGGAGCTTGAGGAAGGCCAGGTGGCTCACAGATGGAGAGAATCTCAGCTCTGCAGGCGGGAAGACGTTTCCCCTGTGGACTGATGGGCAGAAGACAAGGAGGAGTGGCCCTGGACTGAGGTCTGTGTGTCACCATGTTTTTCTCAGCACAAAGTTGGAACATAAGAGAATGACTGAAATTTATATGTGTGAAATCTACAATTTACTGCGCAGGCACTGCCGAAGTTATGAATTACAAAGTCTGGTCAAGAGGGACAGATTCTACCTTCTCTCATTGTTTCATCTGGGACGGAGGCTGATAAGAAAATGGGTCTCATTTTTTTTTTATGGGACATGGTACCCTCAGTTTTGAAAGAGGGAAAGCACTTAATTTCACAGCCAGATTTCCTGTATTTTACCTGCCTGTTCATTGTGATGCTCATTTAAAAGCCTACTGTTACCTTGGCAACCGCTCTTTTCTTTTCCTTCCATTGTGTCTTATCAGTTAACACCCTGTTAAAAATGTGTTAAAGGAAAATTATAATTTATAACAATATATCTTGTTTAGCAATAACTTGACCATTGTTTTCATTCTCTCCACAGTTAACACAGAGCCACGTGGCAGAGATGAAGGATAAACGGTGCTGGTAATATTCTTAGGAGGTAAGTGGTTGGCAGAGTGAAAAATCATTGCACGGGAATCTAGTAAGATCTTTCAAGATGTCTGCGGTGTTGAAATGGCCATGAGGTGTCCAGGCTCCTGGCAGACCATGTAGTCATTTCTAGGGCTTGCTTGGCCATGGGGGACACAAAGCCAGAAGGAGAGAGACATATGGCCTCTGGGGTATTCAGATTCAAAACCTTGGAAACCTGAGTCCCAGGGGCCAGCTGGCCTCTCACTGAATATGACCTGGAACTATTTGGCTGTCCCCAATTCATTATCCAATGCCTGTCTCTCCAGATGGCGTGCCCTCTGCACCTGCTCCCAGTGGCCTCAGGGCTGCGGGGCAGAGGGTCACTCAGCCCTGCCTCTATAGGTCACACCAGGACTCCCTCCCTAGTGAGTAACAGGCAAATGACAGGGATGCGTTCCAAGGGGCTGACAGGTGGCTGCCTTTGTGTTGCACATTTACTGGGTCTGACTCTGAGCCTGTGGTCGCGGCTGGCTTTTGAAGCACCGTTTGTAGCACCCAGCCATCCTTTGTAGCACAGCTGAGATCTGTCTGGCCACATCGCATGGCACATGGGTGCTGGCTGTGATGAGGAGTCTTCCCTTACTTCCAGGAAGCCATTCTCAATTTTGGGTGGCATTTGTTCCTGATGTATTGGTATAAAACAGAGAAGGAAGTGTTAGAAGAAAATCTTCAGCCAAATTAAATTTAAAGGGGTTTAATTGACCAATGATTCCTGAATTGGGCAGCTCCCAGAATCACAGCAGATTCAGAGAGACTCCAGGAAACTGGATTTAAATTCAGATCTAAAATGAGAATTAGGTTGACTATTATGAGCAGTTTGATGATATTCACAGAAAAATGCGTTAGTATTTGTTTACAAATAGGTTCCTTTTAACTTTTTATTTTGAAATAATTATAGATTCACAGAAAGTTGCAAAACAAATGCACAGGGAGATTCCACATCTTGTTGACTCAATTTCCCCCCACAGACAATGGTGATGTCATGCATAACCATAATACAGCCTCAGAACCAGAAATGTGACATTGATAGAATCCATGGAGCTTACTCAGATTTGATTAGTTTTAAATGCACTGTCTTGGTGTGTGTGTGTAGATTCTTGCAGTGCTATTCAATGAGCAGACTCATGCCACCACGTCCACAATCAGCACACACAACTACTCCATCACCAGGAGGTTCCCTTGTAGTCACACCCCTCCACCTCACTGCTAACCCTGGCATCCACTAATCTGTCTTTATTTCCATAATTTTGTAATTTTAAATAATAATTATACCATGGAGTACTATGCAGTCATAGTATTTATATCTTTCCATGTGCTTATTTTTCATCTGTGTATGTTTTCAGTGAAATGTCTGTTCACGTCTTTTTTCCACTTTCTAGTTGGAATGTGTATGTTTTACCTTTGAGTTCTTAGAGTTCTTCATAAGTCTTAGGTAGAAGGTCTTTGTCAAACACGTATTTTGCAAGTATTTTCTCCTAGTCTATAGCTTGACTTTTTGTTCTTTTCACAAGGTCTTCCTCAGGGAAAAAGCTTTTGATTTTGATGAGGTCCAAATTATCAGTCTTATTTTTTATAGATAATGCTTTTGGTGTCATGCTTTGCATAACCTGAGGTCCCAAAGGTTTCTTCCCTTTCCCTGAAAGCATTATAGTTGCAGGTCTTACATTTAAGTTCCATGATTCATTTTGAGTTGATTTTTGTAAAAGGTGTGAAATTTAGCTCAAGGTTCTTTTCTGTTATTTTTTTATTATGTCCAATGCTCCAGTACCATGTGCTGAAAAGGTTTTCTTTCATTGAATTTACTTTGTACCTCTGTCAATAATCAGTTGGGCATTTATCCTTTTATCTGTTCAGTTAGATGTGTGTTTTTGACTTGCATTCATAAATTCTTCTATAGTTATTTTTTTATTCAAGCCTGCCCTTCCTTGAGTCAATTTGAGGAATTAATATTTTTCCTGGAAATTGATCATTTCACTTAGCATTTTTAAAATTTGCACACAGGAATATTCAATCTTTGCAGCATATATTCATATGCATTTAGACAAGGTATAAAATGTATGTAAATACCACAATCAAAATGTAGAAGCTGGGCATAGTCACTCACAACCTGTAATCCCAGCACTTTAGGAGGCCAAGGCAGGAGGATCACTTGAAGCCAGAAGTTCAAGATCAGCCTAGGCAACATAGTGAGAGATCCTGTCTCTACAATTTTTTTTTTTTTAATTAGCCAGGTGTGGTGGTGAGTGCCTGTAGTCCCAGTGACTTGAAAGTCTGAGGCGCAGGAATATCCCTTGAACCTACAAGTTCAAGGCTGCAGTGAGCTCTGATGACGCCACTGAACTCCAGCCTAGGGGTCAGAGTGAGCCCCTGCCTCTAAAAACCAAAACGAACAATGTAGAAAAGTTCAGTGAATCCCCGCGAACTTTTCACTGTTTTTCATGTGTTTTGCTGTGTGTGTGGTCGAAGCTGGGTCTCTGCGATTCCATCACGAGCAGAAGCAGAAATGTCAGTCTGCTGCTCTTCATCTCATGTCATCAAACCTTCTGTTCCCCGTTCCCACCATCTGTGGGGGTCCCTGTGCTACTTCCACTTCCCCCATTATGCAAGTGACCCCCGTCTCACACATTTTTTGTACAATCTGTTGGTCTCCATGGAAGAATGTAGCTCTTGACTTACTATATTTTCATCGATGCTCTTATCTTAACTCTCAACAGGAATTCCTCCTCACTACTATCTTTTACAACCCTCAAACTTGTCACCAAATAGTGTTGACTTTACCGTCAGAACTCATCCAGACTGGGACCACTTCTCACGCTTCCCATTGCCCCGACACTCACGCCTGTGTCACTCTTCTTGGTCTATGTTTTCATGGAAGCCTTCCAGCTGGCCTCCTACGCCCACAGCTGACTTCTCACAGGCTTTTCAGCACAGGAGCAGAAGAGTTGTCCACACCACTGCACAAACCCTGTGTGGCTTCCCACCTAACTCCCTGTAAGGGCCTGCATGCGGAGGACCAGGTGACCATTCTGGGCTCTGCCTTGTCTCAGTGCCTGTCCCCATTCTTGGCTATGCCCTGGCCATGCTCACAACCTAACATCCCTGTCACTGAACACTCATGTTCTCCTGCTGACTATCGCTTCTTTGCCTGAAAAGCTCCTCCCTCAAACATCTCTCCTTCACCCCTCCTGCTGTAGGTCAGCTCTTACCTACACAATGAGGCTTCACTCGATCACCATATTGAAAATGACAGAGTCCTCACTTGGCCACTATATTGATAAAGCCACCACTCCTCTTCTGTTGGTCTCTCTCCCATTTCCCTGTTTCATTCATTATTTTTCATAGCATGTAACACTAGCCAATACATTCATTGTGTTTCTTATGTAGATATATTAACATATCTACATAAATATATTTGTCAGTATTATACCACTACTATCTATTAATATCTATTAGTATTATAATAATATAATAGTACTATAAGTATATAAACTATAATTATTATTAGTTATAATATATGAATATAACTGGTATTAGTAATAGTATTAACTAAATTATGGTAATATGCAATACTACTATACATATTTATATACTTGTATATTTATATCATATATAATACTAATAGTATATTGTTATTCATAATATATTAGTATATATAATATAGATTAGTATATGTTAAGTAATATATAATGTAGCATTATATAATCTATTAATTGATGTGTATTATATAATACTAAATATAATCTTATATATAGTACCATATAATTTAATTTTCTAAAAATATGTAGCATTGTATTTTTAAACTTTTAATATCATTTAAAATGTTTTTCCAATTCAATGAGGTATTAATTTGTAGAAATAGATCCTGTCAAACCTCGAGTTTTTTCACTCCACTTATTATCAAACTTGTTATTAGATTTCTTGCATTTTTTTCTCAAGTTCAACCCAAGAGTAGGCTTATTTAAATTTTCTCTTGGAGCTAACCTCCTTCAAAAATGCGATTTCTCAACTGTGAGTTGTATCTTCAAGCAGATTGCTGTCTGATTCAGTTTATTAGAAGACCCACAGAAAAATCTCACATTATGCTTTCATGGTTTATATCTTATTTCATAAGCTGTGCTCATGTGTCATTATAAAATACTAAACCTATTACTTACATTAGCCAGGAACTATAAATAAACTATGCAGAAAGAGAAGATATTAACTGACAAACCTAAAAGGAAAATCTCGTCTTTGATGTGTTAGCTTGAAGAAAAATCAAGATATTTAAAATGCTATTAAACATTCTAGTATATCCTGAGTTTGCAGAAAAAGAGACTATAAGATTGCCACAAATGAAAAATAGACACACTAAAATTTGCATAAATTGAACTTATACGTGAATAGCTCAAAAAGATTCAAATTTCATAATATTTGGAGCAAAAAAGTTGAGAAGAAACCATATTCGGATAAAAATGATTTTGTAACTATACTGCATTGAATAGTGTCCCTCAAATATTCACCCAGAATTTGTCAATGTGACCTTATTCAGAAACAGAGTCTTTTCAGAGTAACTTAAGTGAAGACATATTCATCCTGGGCATAATGTGAGGCTTAATCTGAGGGCTAATGTCTTTTAGGGAGGTTGGGAGGGATAACATGGGGAGAAATGCCAGATATAGGTGACGGGGGGATGGAGGCAGCAAACCACATTGCCATGTATGTACCTATGCAACAATCCTGCATGCTCTGCACATGTATCCCAAAACCAAAAGTATAATAAAAAATAAATAAATAATAGAATAAAAATAAAAAAGGAAGATAAAAGACAAGCACACAGGAGTGAAGCCCTGGAGGACGGAGGCAGAGACGGGAGCAAGGCACCTACAAGCCAGAGAACACCAGGATCCGCAGAAGTGGATGGAGGCAGGCTAGGATGCTGCCTAGACCCTCAGAAGGAGCGCCGTCCAGCAAGGCTTTGATTTTGGACTTCCGGCTCCCAGAAAATGAGGAGATAAGTTTTTGTTGTTTTAATCCTTAATTTGTGTTAATTTGTTGAAGCAGCCACAGGATACTAATAGGGTTAGTTATCTTTTCAAGTTACTATATAACTAAGTCACTGGGGGGAAATACTAAAAAAAAAAAAAAAAAAGGAGACACGAATATGTAAATGGTTGGTTCCTGAAAGACTTGCGGGATCTGAGAGTGGGATTTATGTGAAGACCTCCTTCCAGGGCAGCTTCCAAGTCTTGAGCTCAACCAGCATGTGATTGGGTATGCTGGATTTCAGGGACCGTGCCCTGGAATTTCAAGCTGAAAGGTGTAGAAAAGGGGGTTGCATCTCCAGAGAACCGCCTTGGAGCACATCTGAAAAAGTCGGGAAGTGAGTTTAGGTCTCATGAGTTGACTGTTTTACCTGTAAGTCACTCCTTCACACGGTAGAAGTCGAACAATCATGACCTTGTGGAACCTTTGAGCTCCACATTACTCCAATGCTCCTTATTTTACCTTGAGAGAACAGAGCTTCCAAGGCATCAGTGTGCCGGTTTGGGAACACCCGCTTTATTCTAAATGGGGAATTACGCACTTTAACACCCATTGGCAGTGTCCTTGTCTTCCAAGAGTGAGGTGAAAATGAGGAGCCAAAAATTAAATGCAAGGCTTGGAACTTCCTAGATGAGAAAAAACACAGACGCTAGACTTTGGGAATTCAGAAATGTGGCTCTAACTATCGATTCAATGGGCATGCAAGGAGGAAGCCAAGTCCGCCAGCTGTGGTTACATGGTTCCAATGCAGAGGCTGTGATGGAGGGTCTATGTGGCAGGGTGGGCACGGTTAGGAGGAGAGACACGGAATGAGGGGGTGGCCAGGGCCTGGCAAAGGTGACACACCACCACCACCCTCAGGGACGGAAGACCAGGGTGGGATGGGAGGTTCCTGGCAGCCTGTAAGGTAGAACCATAGAAAAGTTGCTGCCCAGAGAGAGTTTCGGCCATGTGACCCCAAGAAGTGGTGTCCAAACAGAGAAGAGGCGTGAGAAGCCTCTGCTACCCCACTTCCCAGGCTTGCCCGACTTCTGTGGGTGCCTCCCATTGGCCCAACCCTCATGACTCCAGCTGCCCCTTAGCCCAGACACACAGGCTGCGGGTTTCAGCCTCCCTGGCTTCACAGCATGAGAGAGAAGTAAAGAGAAGAAATCCGAGAGAGCAAATCAGGTCACCTGCTGCTACATTTGCATTCATTCACTCCAGTGACGTCTAAATAAACTCCTAAAGGTCCATGTTTACCATCAGCTTCCATCAGGGCCTGGGCTGGATCTTTATTCTATTTGTAACCAGGGGGCCCTCAGGTTTTCTGACAAGCAGTAACAGCATGTAACAGCATAGTGCACGTTCACAGAATGCCAGATGCCGTGCTACGTGCGTTACCCACGGCACCTTGTTGTCTTTGTGTTGGTTTGTTTGTTTTTGAGACAAAGTCTCACTCTGTCGCCCAGGCTGGAGTGCAGTGGCATGGTCTCAGCTCACTGCAGCGTCTGCTTGCCAGGCTCCAGAGATTCTCATGCCTCAGTCTCCCAAGTAACTGGGATTACAGGTGCCCACCACCACGGCTGGCTAATTTTTTGTGTGTTTTTAGTAGAGACTGGGTTTTGCCATGCTGGCCAGGCTGGTCGTGAACTTTTTTAGTTTTATAAGTAGTTACTATAGTATTTATTATATACGAACATATTCTGAAATATAATATTCACGAAATTTTGCTAGATGCCAGGCGTTTTTGGAAGCCTACACTCTTCAATACAGTAGCCAGGAGCCACACATGGTGTTTGAGTCCTGAAATGCAGCCAGCTCTAAGTGAAAATGTGCTGAAAATGCCTAACCCACCCTGAGTTTTAAACATGATGAAGAAAAGAATGGAAAATAATTCATTAGATTTTATACGAGTTACATTTTTAAATGATGATGTATACATCATGTGAAAATTTTTAAAAATTGATACAATTTACCTTATCCATTTCTTTTCAGGCAACTGCTAGAAAACCTGAAGTTAAAGTGGCCTGTACCATGCTTCTAGGACGAAGCTGCTGCGTGCTTTACGTAGACGTCAAGAGGCAGAAACTGGACTGAATTGAGATCTTCTCACTGGAAAATCCACAGCATAGTCACCATGCAATGTTGCCTACATTGTCGATGAAAGAGTGAATGAGAACACAGTTCACCATCTCGAGAGCCTGCCCTGTCCCAGGCACTGTAGCGGGCACTTTATACAAAATGCCTGTTACAGAGCAACCCTGCAACATAGATACTATGATACCCACTTGGTAGATGAAAAATACAATTTGAATGTCACATACTCTCAGCTGCAAAGCAAGTAGGTAGTTAACCAAAAGCAAACCGAATGCAGACTCCAGAACCCACAATCTTTAGCATAATGTTATATGACTTTCTTGATAGGAAAGTTCTAAGAAACAAGGGGTAAATGTCGAAATCTTAGAGATGAATATGAACTGCGCATTTCCGAACATACTCAACATTCTAAATTCTAGAGATGCTTAATAACTTACTCTATAATGGGGCATGATTAGCACTAGGCAGAATTTCTCATCCAGGAACTTGTAGATTAAGAAATATTAATAGGAAAATCTGCATGACAGATAGCATGATGTAAATTCTTAGTTTATCGTCCATCACTGAGTATTCACCATGTATGAGAAGCATCCATTTTAAACCTAAAGAAGCTTGCACAAATATCTGCTCACCAACACAGCAATCCTTAACACTTGAGAGGCTTAATTCTCTATCACAAGAGACAATAAACAGTCAATGGGAAAGACCAAGGGGGCGATCTCACAGCACGATTTTTCACTGATTACACATCAGAAAGCTGTAAGGGGCTGTGATTTATGTAGGAAGTATAACAAATAATTAAGTCATTTAAAATCATCATCTATATACAGGAATTAAAAATTAGATACAGGAGTTAAAATACAGGAAGAAAATACTGGAAATCACCTTCCCTATGAGACGATACTATCAGTAGTATAGCACGGAAATGAATTTTGCTTTATATCTCTCAGGATTTCTACTTTCTTTATGTTGTAATCAGTTTATTTTTCTGTGAATGCTTTCTGTTTGCCCACAGTCTTTGTGTGCCCAGGATAAAAATGTTATCCATAATAGAAGTTCTTTCCAGAAATACTTTTCTTTTTTTAATTAACAAGGGATATTTCTATTAAAGTATTATCCAATTAAAATATATATTCTGATTCTTAGTTTAAGAACCAAAGAATTCCATTATTTGTGGACAAATTTTAGCACCTATAAGGTGTTTTAGTAGGAATTTCTTTTATGTGTGGTAATATCACTGTAAGTTTAATTTTTATATTTATGATGACAAAGAAAGAAAGCTTCTTGGGGAACAGAGTTTTGCAACATTACAAAGTTGTAATAGGAAGAGAGATAAGGTGAGATGACATCAAACAGTTAGAAAAACATTATCCTATATTCTATACTTTCAACAATAGACATAACATCATAAAAACAGTTCTGGTAAATCTTAGAACATTTTTATACCTCATCATTCAAATGAAGCCAAAAACTTTACAGAAGCAGATGTGGAGCTAAGAATCGTTGCTTGTTCAGACTCATGCTGGATCCCACATGTGTGCCTTCTAAGCTGGTTTGATAGATTGGAGGCAGTGAAAACAATGACCGTTCTATTTGTTCTGGGTTTTGCAATATCAGACCTTCTGCTTAAGCACCTCCCATTCCTCCAGAGGTGGCATCCTTAGTAGGAAACAGAGTAACAGAAATCATTTCCTCTCTCCTTTTTTCCGTCTGTAAAGCGTATGGCTAATCTGTCCTGTGAAAATCCCAATTTATTTTAGTATTCATGAACCTTCATGACTAATTTCCTGAGCCAAACTATAATTACTTTAATTCTACTCTGCTGGAGAGAATTTGAAAACAGGACTTCTTTAGAAGAAAATTAACTTACGTAATGAGAGAAGAGATAAATCATATTAACTCTAATTAAAGTATATTAACATTTTGGTTGCATATGAATAAAGCACACACAATGAAAGCAGGTTTCTCATAAAGAGTCAATTTATGGAGATTTATGAAGATTTTAGGAACTTGCAAAATTTCATTACTTAACATCTCTATTAAAATCTTTACAAGCACGCATAATGAAAAGCCTAATAAAAGATTTAATAAATGGACTTTTGCTTAAAGTCACACTGATTCAGTGCAAGCAAAGGTTTAAACCCCTCATGGAGATTAAAATAATAATTGTCAATTTAAAAAATACATATGCTTTCTATGTGGTGAGAAGTGGGGCGTTAGAAGACTAGAAAGTCAGAAAACTATCCTTAGCCAACGTCAGTAATTCCTGGCTTTGCTTCGTATTCCAAGACTGTGATGATTACCTCCATCTTTCATATTATGTGATCTACTGCAGAATAGATAAGATACTAACTACATGTTATCCACATGTAATAGAAAACATATTAACTGTAGATAACATTAACTACATTATCTATATATAATAGAGAACATATTAACTGTAGATAACATACTACAGATAACATATTAACTGTAGATACCATAATAACTACAGAGTCCCAGAGAAAAGAAATATAAATTTTTCTCTACCATGAAACTGTATTTAAAATGCTCCTGTTTAGCCTTAATACAAGATCTTTAGTGCTCTCTCCATGTCTAGAACAAAAGTGTAACACGAATAGCAGACTTCCAGGTAATCTTATGTAAGTTTAACTTGAGGGTGAAAATAATTAATTTTTCTTCCAAAATGCTGTTTCTCCAAATGTATACAATGGCCCTGCTCAATGATTGAATTTTCAGTATTGCTCCTGAGTGCCTCCTAAGATGGACGCTCTCAAACTACGTGGCAGAAAACCGCTTTGCCTGCGAAGGTGCGGAGTGAACAGCTGGGGCTGCGTGTCCAGTTCGGAGATGAGATTTGCAGGCACATCGGCCACGGTGCCCCCCAGTCTCCAACAAAGCGTGCCTGTCTCTTGTCACTGTTCAGAGCCACCATGCCCCACTGGTCACTACACTTTTACCCTTCACTGCTGAGGTCCCCATGGCCACAAACACTCTGAGAGTCTTTCTGTTCTGTCATTCACACCACAACCTGCTTACAGCTGCTTCTTTTCCCCCAATAATTGTCAAATAACATCCCATTACATCATCGAGCATTTAAACCTTGAGGCCTTACAGAAAACAGGTAAGCTCCTGCTGCAAAAAATGTAAATGTGTAGGTTAGCAAATAATGTGGATACACATTTTAATTTTAATAGAGAAAATTCCAGACTAAAGACTGTGGAAATGGATGCCAGTTTTACCATTTATGCATCAGTAATTTGGCATTAGAAACAAAAGCTTCTTGTACAGTGTTTAGTTATTCTTTTGCAGAGCTAAATATGACACTGCTTTTAACAGACACACTGTCATTTCTATATTCATCATCTCTCACACTTTTTGAAAATACTTACTGAATTGTGTTTTTAAAACAACTCTGAATTGTATTTCTATAGGTATCAAGAGTGAAGAAATCAGATAATGGAATTTTCGAAGAACTCAGAGGATAATTGAGAATTTAAAAGCAAAGAGGAGGGCCGGACACAGTGACTCACACCTGTAATCTCAGCACATGATAAATATAATGACTAGGTTTACCATGAGTGCAAAGTGGACTTTTCTGGACAAAGAGCTTTTCAAAAGACTTTTTTAAAATCCTGTTTTGTAATCAAGGTCAGGTTTTCTCTGAGACCAGGAAGTTGCTGAGTTCTGCACAGCAAGAGCTTTTTCTTACTCAAGTGTGAAACCATAGTGCCTTAAGCAGTGCTGGGAATGTACTAGTTATGCAACAGTGATCAGTTGAATAAATGAAGAAATGACCTGGTTGCCACACCCTGTTCTTAAAGGAGTTGAAAGGTCCTCATGGACCATGTGGATTGGCTCTGGATCGAGCTGTCAGTACAGAGATCACTCCATTGGTATTGACAGGGAGGTCCCCCTTGGCCCCCTGCTACAGTGTTAGGGACAGTGTTAGGGAAGAGAGTCTCCGGGTGCACTGCCTGCCCATGTGCCAGTGGCTCCTATGAGGACAGCAGCAGTGAGACTAAGGATGGTGGAAGGCAGCCCATGGGTTATCCTGACTGACAGTTGTTTTTATATTCGGCTAATGTTAACTCTTGTTGTTAATAATTCCTGTGTGATACCACGTAGCAGGAACCAGATGTAAACTTAGAGAGACAAACATATGCACGGTGCAATTATTTTCCATATGTGTGTGAACCTCCAAAGAAATTTATCATTAGCTGTCACTTTTTTACATTCCATGAAAGGTGTTTCCTCCATGACCTAATTTGTCAAAACCATGCCAAGTTTCTCAGTGTGCCTCAGGGAGGTCTCAGCCCACCCAAGCCAAAAGGGGGACCAAGGTTGTTTGTGTTCTTATTCTTTAGGTTAAGATTGCAGCATTGAACTCATCAGGATGCTGTCTATTCATATTGATAATATTGTTAATGAAAATTAAAATGTTCCTATATGCTATGTTTTTCTCTTCATATGAGACTACTGCAATAACTGTGGAAGATGATAATTTTATCTAAGTCAGAAACGATCATTTCTACCTCTGTTATAGTGTGAGAAATACAAACAACTAAAGTGTTCAAGCAGAAACTTTTTAATTTTCTGATTGATATATGCTATATTATGTTACTCACAGATACTAACAATTCAAAAAGCTACTGAAAAATTATTATAATTGTTTTCTTGGGTCTCTAAACTCTTTTAATTGGTTTGTCAACCCTTTTCACAGTTTAGTGATTTCAAGACTATATCTGCAGTTATGCCTGCTGTTTGTTATTTTTGCAATATATGCTCTATTTTTACTTCCTAGGATAAGTAACAGGACATGTATAAGGTCACAATTAAGTATGAAAGTAACCCACAGTTAGATCCTGAAATTTATGTTGTGACAAATCTTTCTAATCGCAAGCTTGGAAATGCCCACACAGGTTACATCTACACAAGAAAATGCAAAGGTGTTTTATTTGTTAAAATGCTTGTATATTTACTGAGTGTATTTGCAAATGACCCCTGACACTTCAGTAAAAAGTGCCTCTATTTTGAGAGAGTTTTTGCAAAATACACTTTTCTTTGATATCATATAAATGACCCTTCTGAAGTAACATTTAGTCAAAAACATACCAAGTGAATTAAAATTATAAAATTACTACTTTCTCAGCAAAGTGCTGGATGAGTAACTTTAATTTTCTGAGTCTTTGGCAAGCATGTGACTGCATTAAGTAAGTCATCAATCTTCTTCCCAATGACTCAGTGCAGTTCTGACTTCCATGGGAACCATCCCGTGCCCTCTGGGAAGGCTGATATTCATTTACCCTTCCCCACACCTTCTCCTGAATGCCTTCCCTGTGCCCTTTAGCGGATTTGTTCTCTGACAGTTTCCAGGAATAGGAACTGAGGACGGTGGCTTCCATGCTCAAATCTCAGATTAGTGAGGGCCCCTTCCCCAGATGGCTCAGAGGAAGGACATCTGCCTTCCTCAGGCTTCTCTCGCCTTATAACCAGACAACCCTCATGATACTTCATAGATACAGAAAAGACAATCCATTTTTTAGGAATTTTAATGAACTTTATGGTTGAGGAATTGAATATACCCAAGGAAATTGAGTCAAACTGCAACTCTAACCTGATTTCCAAACTGAAATCTGAATGAAAGCTTTATTTTTATTTTATTATACTATCAAAAAAGACAATAATTTCTCCTCTCAAAAGCCTTGACATAACATAGACAAAACTCTATGTATTTTTTAAGTACATGGAAACAAAGCAAAGACAGACATTTTTCTGGACCCAACCTGACCCCACCAATTTTTTTTTATTACTTTCTTGGATTTGAATCTAGCCAGTGAATCCCTCACCTTCTGACAAGGGACATAGATGGTGTGGACCCAATTCCCCACTTCAGTTTTCCTGTAGAGCTTCCCCTAAATGGGGAGTCTGTGTTGCCTCTGTATGTCTGTGTTCGTTCTTTGTTGCTGTGTAAGCAGTTACCACAATTGCAGAAGCTTAAGCTACATGCCAATGTGCTTTCCCACAGTTCTGTCTTGCGGAAGTCTGGGCAGGTTGAGCTGGGTCCTGTGCTCACGTCTCCCCTGGCTACAGTCAAGGTGTCCACTGGTCAGTTTCTTTCTGGAGCTAGGGGCTCGCATTCACGTTCAGCTGGTTATTGGCAGAATCACTGCCTTTCAGCTGTGGGGCTGAGGCCACTCTCCTCTCCCTGGCTCAGCAATAGTCCAGGGTCAGCTCTCAGAGGACACTCAGCTCCGAGCCACTGGGATCCTCCATGTGATCCCTCTTCACTTCAGTTCCTCTTTCAGGAAGGGTACAGTCACCTCCAGTGACTCACCGGTTAGGTTGGTGAGACCCGGACAATCTTCCTTTTGATGAGCTGAGTAGCAACCTACTCATGAGAGAGACATTCCACGATTTTCACAAGCTCAGGCTGCATACAGCAGAGGGGACTACCCAGGACGTGAACCCAGGAGTGGGAAGCTTGGGGCTATCTCAGGCCTTTGCCCACCACAATGTCAGTGTGGGGTATGCTGAGATATGGCTTTCCTTTTTATGTGGTTATCACATTACCATCTATGGACTTCTGTACCCCCAAATTCTGGGACTAGGAGATTATTCTTTGGTAGTGCAGCTTTCAGGAACTAGAGCTCAACACCAGGCAGACTAATGAATATGCTGGACTCTACTCTTCCCCAAAACATCTAACCTTAGTTTAAAAACATCAGAAAAATCCCAGCTGAGAGGACAGTCTACAAAACACCTGATCAATGCTCCTCAAAACTATTAAGGTCATGGAAGACAAGAAATGTTAAAAAAAAAAAAATATATATATATATATATATATTATAATCTAATCTAATATAATATATATTATAATCTAATATATATAACCAAATATATCTTTTAGTAAAAATACATGTTTTTACTATATATATTTAGTAAATATATTTTATTTTTATTTATATACATCTATTTTATTTATATTTATATTAAATACTATATAGATTTAGTAATATATATTTAGCAAAAACTATATATCTAATATATATTAGATATTAATATTTAATATAATAATTATATATTAGATATTTTCCATGACCTTAATTGTTTTGAGGAACATTAGGTATTTTGTAGAATATGTATACACACACACAGACACACACACACTGCCACAGCCAAGAGGACGCTAGAGAGCCATGATGACTAAATTCAATGTGGAAGAGAGAGAGAGATTAGACTATAACTCAGAAAATCTGAATAACGTAAATACTTTGTTAATAATAAACAACAATGTATTAATCTTTGTACAAAACAACACTGTTCAGTGATTGTGAGAAATGTGCTATACCAAAGAAGGACGCTCATAGTAGAAAAAGCTGAATGTGAAATTCGTGGAAACTCTCTGACTTTTGCCTTTTTGGTAAACATCAGACTGTCCTACATTAGAAAATGTGTTAAGGAAGGGTGTGTCTGAGCTGTGAGCTTAGAGGTGGCAGGTGTGAGAGCCCTGGAGAAAGGCTGGAAGCTTCCAGGGGGACCGTGCCGGGGTCCGAGGCTGAGAAAACACATCAATCACTTTTTTAAAGGAAGGAATGGGTTAGATTTCTCCAGTCGTGTTTATTTTGCCTTAAATATGTACATTGAAGTTGATTCCACTTGCAGACCCTTGTTTCCCTGCTGCAGAGAGATGATTGAAGGCGTCTGGGAGGTCACAGAGGTCTGTTCTTTTGCATGCTATCAGCAGATGGCTCGCCTCCTTAAAGTATTTTAGTAAGTAGAAGATGACTGAAACAGGGAAAGCGGCCTCTGTGTATCTGAGGGATGTTGGTGACCCTGCTCAAAGCCTTCGTCACATCAGGGCAGACCTGTGTGTCCTGGAATATCACTCAAAATTGCCAAACCACCTTTAACAAAATGCCAACGTTTGTTTCTCTGGATACAGAATGTTGTAGGGTCTCCCTTACTCAATTAACATCGTTTTATCTGCCAGTTATCACTGATTCTGAGTTGATGAGCACATTCTTGCCGTTTCATTTCTGCTTATCATGGCATACTCTTGTTGAATTATTCGGAACTCACAAGCAGTTTGAAAGGCAAGACACATTGATTTCCTCATTATGTCAGGAAATGCCAAGTTAAGCAAATTTCTAAACCCTTTCAAACTCCAAGGTCTGCTCAGAAGTGATAAGACAAGACAGCACGTGGAAGCTGGGGAGTTTTTGTATCGAAACAGTCCTCGGCGGAAGTATTTTTGTCCTGGAAATGTGTCCTCTCTCCATAACACAGTAGGAGGGGCTGGAGGAGGAGACGGTTCAAGGGCTAATTCCCTTCTAAGATTCCTCAGCATTTTCACAGAGTGAGAGGTGTGGGGAGAGGGCTTCCTGCTTCATTGTTTTACACTTGTTTGCACCGCACAATTTTCTTAACCTCCTTATAAAGATTACTGCAGTACAAAATTAATGTTGCTCATTAACCACAGATGCGTGATGACAGAAACAAAATCCACATCAGGATTTTTACTCCAGTATTAAATGTATACGGTGCTGAAAATGTAAAAACTAGCCATTGTTTAAAACCTGAAGAATGAGAGATTGCCAAAGAGGAAAAGATGACAGTTCGACTCAAAATGTTTCCACATGCCATTGTCAGACATTAAATCATGCCAGGGTACTTCACAGAACCAGAATGATAGAGGTTGGTAAGAAAAAAATAAGAGGAATAATAACAGCATCTTGGAAAAGTATAAATTAAAAGGGCAGCCACTGGCTATCTGAAAGGTCAGAGGAATAAAAAGACGGTCTTGTGCGAATCCTTGGTTTCAGAGCGGTAAGTGGAATTCTCTACAGCACAAAAAGTGAAAGGATTTTCATTCACATTTGAAGGTTCTTTTGACATTTTCATTAACTGCAAAAACCAGAAATAATCTAATCTATACTGATTTGATTAATAAGTAGGAGAACACAGCACATTGAATGCTCATTTAGATGTTACAATTAAACAGTACACAAAACGTTGATTTTACTGCATTCTGGTGCATTTTTTAAAAAAATTCTGTAAGTTTGTAAATGAGCAGGGACCATGGTCACTCAGTTATAGTTCTCCTGAGTCAGATAGCAGTGAAATCACTGACAAAGGAAGGTAGTGAGTTCCTAAAGCATTTTACAAAGTTTTAATTCAATTTAACTTAATAACCATGAATTAATGATAGAGTCAATATGCCTACCTAAATACGAGGGGTGGACTAGATGAAATCACAGTATTGCTTGTTCTGTTGTTTCAACCTAAGCCTGTGAGTCTAGGTCCAGGACCATTCATTTCACCCTCTATTTTCAAGGATTACAGGAAAGATAAAGAACCTGAGGAACTGTACTCACTGTCATTGGTACTGAAATCCACACGGCCGCGGGAGAGATAGATCTGTGCAAGGTGCAGGGATGGGTAGCAACGGCAGCATTGTGCTTGTTTATGGAAAAAAAGGAAGGGAAAGGAAAAGCAACCCCATCAGTCTAACATGT
This sequence comes from Cheracebus regulus, assembly GCA_963574635.1. Classification (NCBI taxonomy): domain Eukaryota; kingdom Metazoa; phylum Chordata; class Mammalia; order Primates; family Pitheciidae; genus Cheracebus; species Cheracebus regulus. Next base: position 23,753 of record CAUYQU010064149.1, read on the forward strand.
ATTCTAGGGTCTGGCTAAGGACTAGTCCAGAGCAAAAGGAAAAGAGATGGGCATAGCATGTGACACTTGCACAGTCTCTTTACATATCTTACCAGATTGTGACTCAACTCTTCTACTAATCCCTTATCCACAGATGATGAAAAAGATGAACAGAGGGTTAACTATGCCAACCAAACTTGCATAGGCAGTAACCTTACAGCTAAGAATCAAAACCCAGTTTTCTGACTTTGAATTCAAAAACTTACAGACCTATGCTGGGGCAACCAGATCTACATGTGATTTTCATGGGTTTTTGTTTTTAGGTCATCATAAAGAATCAGGTAAGAAAATGCACTCTGAGATTTGGAAAATCAAGCCCTATTACAGTTTAATTATAATGGTCACAATTTAAATATATTTTAAAATTCATATGTTCCAGTTTAGGGACTTTGTTTTCAATCATTTCTTTGCTTAATTTTTGATTTAAAATGACCTGTATAAAGTCAATGGGACTCTTTATTCTGTGCCTTAAATAAGATGGAGTTCACTGAGAAAATAAATGGATGTTCTTAGCCAGCAGCTCCGCTGAATACTGTGGAAGTTGCGTGGATTCCGACACCAGCGCCCACCATGCTCTCCATATGTTTTCAGGTGTATTTCTCCTCTTAGGATACATTAGCACAAAAGTCATAGGAATGGATATTTAAATTATTCTTCAGATTGAGCTGAGCCAAAAAGATGCATGACATGCTCTTGTGCAGTTTTACCTAAAGAAACTTGTAAAGGACAATATTTTGTCAGATCGCCTATATATATTGCTACATTCCATGATATTGCCCTTTTTTATAAGTTTATAGAACTCCTTGGAAGTAGAATATCTGATATCCTTCACTGACTTCAGGCACATTTTTTGAGCAAATGCTATGGTAGCACCAGAAAGAACAGTGGGTGAGAGGTGGCCCCAGCGTTCAGGATATTGCTTCTGACCTCACTTCCTCAGCTAGAACATCTGGTGTGTCACAGCAGAGTCCGGCAAAGGTAAGCAACAACAGAGGAAAAGCTGGACACAGTTGCCTGGAATAAATAGGAAATAAGCAAAGAACAAAACCTGCTGTTTCTTCTTTGTATAACAGTATAAGCCAATGAGGGATTGTGAACTCAGGGAACCATCACCAGTGCACACATGCTCAAACACACACAGGCTTAAACACACACACAATCACACAGGAAAAAGGAAGGCAATGGAAACACACAGGCTCAAACATACAAACACTCAAATACACAGGCTCAAACACACATCTGTTCAGACACACACTCAAACACACAAACTCAAACACACAAACTCAAACACATGCCTACTGAAACATACACACACTCAAAACACATACCTGCCCAAACACACACCTACTGAAAGACAAAAAAAAAAAACACAGGCTCAAACACACACACACACTCAAACACACAAGCTCAAACACACACCTACTAAAACATACACACACTCAAATACATACCTGCTCAAACGCACAAAAAACACACAGGCTCAAATACACACACACACACACACACACACACACAGGCTAAAACACACACACATGCTCAACTATACACACCCTCAAACACACTGGAGCTACAATATTTGAGCAAGCATTTTAGGCCCCAGACCATGATTTAAGTATAAATCCAGTGTCTTCTTTTCTGAATTATGCTCATTTCAAGGAAATATAACCTTTACTTATTTCAAATGCAAAAAAAACAAAAAACAAAACAAAAAAAACCACTCTTCTCTGGAAGTAAAAGAAACACAATCAAAGTACAATGGCCCCACTCTTCATGTAACGCTATGGAGTCCTGCTCATCAGAACGAATTCTAAGAAGTCCCTGAACGTGAAGCTGACCTCACCAACAGAGACCAGTTTCCTTCCTTGCCATCCTTCCTCGTGATCGTGCTCCTGGTTACATTTCACAGTATGGAAGTTCTGCTTTAAATTCAGTTTCTAAAGAAGTGTTAATGTTATTGTATCTAACCTTATCTTTTTTCTTCTTTATATGACACGGGTTTTTAAATTATATCTCCTTGTGTATAATGAGATAAATTCACCAAAGCCTGGTTCATGTCCCACAGTGCGTTTGTCACTTGGGCAGCTGAGCCTTCTTTTAAGCAAGGAGCTCTAAAGCCAGTTTTTTCCACGTTGCTGTGTTACATCCTGAGAAAGGCTTACGTATGAGTGGTCCTTAATCAGTGGTGAAATGATCATGAAAAAGAAGTGCCCATCACAGAGCGCCTTCTATGTGGTATGACATAGTATTTCACCACCTTGAGTTGGCCAACGTTTCTGATAAACAACAAATAGTATATATATTTTACTAATAAGGAATCTAAGTACCAGATTAGAAAGCACATGTCCTGGTTGGACACTCTCCGAGTTGTGCAGAGGGTTTTGGTGAGGGCTGAATGCTTCGTGGGCTCTTTCTGTTAACTGCACCATGTGTATTGAAAGGAAAACAATAGCCTTGCCTCAGAATGGTAATTTTCAAATATTTTCAGCAATTGAAACTTTTGCTTTGTATTAATGTAAACAAGAATGAAAATTTAAAATGTGGGTGTATATTTTGGAAAATATCCTTACTCAGAGACCCTGCTTCAATAATTTTAGAGAAACTTCAGTTCTGATTGCCAAAAAGAAGAAAAAGAAAGCAAGAAAAGCTTAAGAATAATGTCAGACCAAGGCGTTTGTGTGATGTGTGTGTGTATAAACACATGCATATGATTTGCCTAACTACCAACAAAATAATTGAAGTAAAGATAGAATGATGGGTTTCAAAATTACATGATGTCTAAAATGTCTTCCTAATTTTTTTTGTTTTTTATTAGTTTTTTTTTCAACTACAAAAGATCTCAGTCATGGCAAACTGCTTGCTAGACCTGATTTGCTGTCCTTGTCACCTATAAGCAAGACACGTAAAATGGTGTAAAAAGCATTAGAAAAAAACCTCTGAATAAACACTTGGTAAATACTGTCCGAAGGTTTGTCTATCAGTGGTTATATGAAAGTGATTAGGATCACTTCACTAAAATATTTTTATACATTTGGGAAAACAGATAAAAACCAAATATACCTGGGAAAATGTTTCTAGATGCATGTCACAAAATATTCATTTCCCCAAAATATTTATATGGATGGTCTGAGAAATAAATAAGCATTACTTATTTTTTCATGACTATCTCAGGGTAATAAAAGATTAGGTAACTATGTTAAAAAAAAAAGTTTCTTTTCCTAGTGAAAATGTCAGAGCTTATAAGAATAAAGCAATACTTTATTTTAGGGAAAATACATATTTCAGTTGAAAATAACATAATAGTTATCATACAAGGGATGAGAAAATACATTTTGGTAGTGTGCAAATTTGTGCAAAAACAAATTCCTTAGAGGAATGGTAGTTCAGACGTTCACCACTAAGGGATATAGAAAATAATCTGCAGCTCCACTGCAAAGACAGAAAAGGGCTCCTTACTCATTCTCAATGTGAGGATAGCAAAGCACAGGGCAGGACTCCCTGGGGACAGGCTGGCAGACCCTCTGAACAACACACAGGTGAGCTGTGACATTAGGGCTCAGTCCTCAAGCACCGCCTGTCTGGGGAGCACATCCCTGGCACATCTCTAAGGAAAGGCCGCCACTCAGGCTGCAAGGTTCTGTCTGCAAAAGGTTTGAGCAAAATAATTATGCAGATGGTTTGTTGGTATAGTCTATGTCTGTGTGCTCCCTGCGTGGTTCAAAGTAAATCTTTCACTTTGGTGTTAAAGACCCCCAGATATAGTATGCACCTAAAGTAAAATAAATACATTAAAAAACAAAGGACTCCATATGCCAGGTTAGATCAGATTCTCCGTACGTTTAACCCAGCGGGCCATTAAAGCTGGAGATCTTGATTTGTCAGCACTCATTCCTATATTCAAGGCCTCTGGGGCGCCTGCTTATCAGTTTGCTATTGATCTGAATGGAAAGTGATTTAAGCAAAGAATTGTCTTCACCTCTGAAATAGGGCAAAGCTGACAAGAAACAGAAATGCAAGCACATTTAGGAATGCAGACTCCAGTTCTCTTATTTCCCTTGCAACTCCTCTTAGAACGTTAGCATCCTGTGAAGAGCAAGAAATAGAAGAAGCTAGATTAGTTGAATTCTTTCTTTCTTTCTTTCTTTTTTTTTGCAGAAAAGGAGCTTCAGGAAAAAAAAAATGTGCTTAAAGATACCCTGATGAATTTTTATTATCATTACCCCTTTCTGTCTTCGCTGATAATCATTCTCTTCTGAATAGTTACACTGAAAACTTTTGCAATAAAATTCAAATTAGTTATATAATTAGAGTCAATTATGTTAAAGGGGGAAGAGGGACTTCAATTTGCAGCTTTTAATTCTAGAGTTCTCCAAATAGTAATTGACACAGAATACAAACAATTCCAATCACAGAAATTAGAATGAGTACCCTCACCTGTCCCTGACGTGAGCGGAAATTGGCAGGAGCAGCACATGCGGAATAGTAAAAGAATGTCCTCGATTGTAAGTTGATGAAGTCCGCGGAAGACTGAAATCCTGCACCCAGCTGCACTTTTCCTGTAACACATTCCAGGCTTCAAGGCACAGGAATAAACTGTGACACCAGAATGCTGCCTTCATAATGCTTTTCCATAGTATCTTCATTGTGCATATTTTTATTGAACTCTCTGTGCATAGAACCCACTCCAGCTCTCTGTCCATTTCTCTCTCTATGTAGTTTGGATTGACCTTATTATTGGTTCCATGTTGCCATTTAAATATTTGCTCTTATTTAATTTCTCAGAAATTAATCTGGTTCCCCCAACTTGCTATCAGGCTATCAGGGCGTTCTCACCTTAGCCTTGCCTGGATATTTAGCACTATGCTTTGAAAACTAATAGGTCTAACATAATTTTTATTTTATTTTATTATTAGAGATGTAAGATGTGGATGTTTTGTTCTGAATTTCATATTATTTCTAAATTTATGTTCTGGCTTTTCACCTCTTGACCTGAGTACAACCTCCTTGTGAAAAGATTCAGGTTCCACAGTGGAACCAGCGGCCTGGGGGTACAGATACTACAGCTGGTTGACGTGCTTCCTCAGTGGCATTCTTAACACCATCTCAAAGACCAGTGGTAGTAAAATCTTCCTTACCTTGACATAGCCCATGAGTTAAGAATGCAATGATTTTAAGGTGGTTTAAGAAAAAAATAGGCTGACAAAACCAGTTCAATCAGTGAAATAGGTATGGCTCATTTGTATTCCATAATTTAGTTTCTCTCCTTTTTTAAAAAGAAAACTAGGTCAGCAAAATTGTGGAAGTGTTGTATAATAATCACTACAAATCACTTAGAGTTCTGGTTCAAGGGGTTTTAACCTGGTAATAAATTATCCTTCTGAGATGAGACTCAGAGTTAATTATGTCCATTACTCTAATTTTATTTCATATCTAGAGGGGAACTAAGGAGAAGAGATCACAAATAACTCACTACGAAAAGCAGCTACATTTTCCCTTTATTACACTAAAGAATATTCTAAATGGACTGCACCATCCCCGACAGTGGGCCTTTCATTTTATGCTGAACAAAGAACCAAAAAAATTGACTGGTAGGAGAGCTGAGAAGTAATTCTTCTATTCGTGTCATGCGTTAAAACCGCACCAAGTCATCCTCACTCCTCCCAGGCCATTAAGAAAGGATCTGTCCTTCCCAACCAGGCATTTTATACTGAACCTGGGATGGGAAGCTCCCTGCCCAAGGACTTGGGCTGTAATACAGGTAAAGCCTAATTAACCAGAAACCACTTAATCAACCCAAATTCTCCCTGAAGTTGTAGGTAGATCACCAAATCATGATAGAGGAAGCCTGAATAGAAATTTAGAATAAAAATACCAATATCCTTTACTGAAAAATCAACCTATGCTGTCTCTATATAATAAAATGGAGTTTCTGAACGATTACTCTGTGAACCTAAAATATTTCACTCATTAAGAAGATATGATTATTAATCTGTACTTACTTGTGATGGAAATGTAACTTGACTATTTTAGAATAATTTCTAAGCATGCGGCCTTAATAAAAGATGGCTTCTAAGACAGAGTTTCTATTGCTCAACAAGAACGCTTGCGGCTGCTACATAAGTCCTTAGCATTTGGGGCAGCGGTGTTCATGCTAGCTAGATGCAGTGGATTATGCCTGAAATCCCAACATTTTGAGGGCAGGAGGATTGCTTGGGCCCAGGAGTTCAAGACCAGCCTGGGTAATATAAGACAAACCCCTTTTCTACAAAAAAAAAGAAAAAGTAATAATAAATTATTTAGGTGTGGTGGTGGCATGTGCCTGTGGTCCCAGCTACTCAGGAGGCTGAGGTGGGAGGACGGCTTGAGCCCAGGAGGTTGAGGCTGCAGTGACCTGGGATTGTACCAATGTACTTTAGTCTGACTGACAGAGCAAGATCTTGTCTCAGTAAATAACGAAACACTAAAAATAAACATTCATGCTATACATGCTGTTCTGCAGTAGAGAGCATAAATTGTAAAATATACAAAATTTGAAATTTTCTATGGGACATTTTACTTTTCTTCAAAGATGTTGACATTTATGTCTGCCAAACTGAATTCCTCTTTTTTTTTTGTATTCTTATTCTTGAATGATTAGACCAGATGTTCTCTTCTATTCTGTGATCAACTAAAAAGTAAGCCTGTAATGCCTTCATATTAAATTTGAAGATCCATGTCTATGAAGCATACAGGTGATTCTCACTGCAGCTAAGCTCTCTCACAGAGCTCTGATTTTCAGGGGAACCAACATCAGGTAATCTGAGCGGTGGGCCCCTGGCTCCCGTGAGCATATCTAGAAATGGGTTATTCTAGCAGGAAGTTTTGCCGAATTGTTCCAACTCGATGTGTCTTACACAAAGTAGCTCTGGATATTATCTCTAATCGTCGCCCCCAGAATGGTTAAGTAAATCTCTCTTTCCCGCCTGGTGGCATGCCCTGTGATATCACCATACCCAGGTGGCAGTACTTCCTGCACATTGGTTACTACAAATGAGACTGGATGTGTCCACACTGATCGTTCCCAAGCCAGGCAGTGACACGCCAGGTCCCCTTGCCTTGGGCCTGCAGTGTGAGCAGTTAGGGCAGGTCCGCTCCTCCCTCAGCCCTTTGAAGAGAAGGAAAGCCTCCCATTCTTATTTTGGATGCTCCTGGGGGCTTATCAGGCTTTCTTTCCCCTCTTCTACTGTCTTCTTCTCTAGAGGTTAATTCTGTGTTTGCTCAGAGAGATACATTGATTGTGGGACATCCAGTTCCTTTGACTCTTTATACTTAAGGGTATATGCAGCACTAGGTTTTGTCTTTACAATGCTGTCTTCAATTTTGAAACCAAACTGACAATTCCAGGGCACTAAGGAAAGACCCACCCATGCAGAAAATCACTGAAAGCAGGACTAGCAAGGCTGTTTCTGTCTTGTGAAGCGCCCAACTTGAGATTGCACAGCAGGGTTACCACAGCAAACGAAAGAATAAAAGAACAAGCAATTATATTGGCTTATATGTATGATATTAGCTAATGTATTAATCTTTAATAAGCTAACGTATTAATCTGTAATAATATATATTAGCTAATATATACTATATATAAGTATATATATAAGATTATAGTATATATAGTACAATATATATTTTAAGATTATATTATATATAGTATAATATATGTAATATACATAACTATATATAATATTATATTGTACAGGGAAAGCCTAATTAACCATAAACCACTTATTCAATCCAAATTCTCCCTGAAGTTGTAGGTAGACCACAAAATCATAATCAAGTAAGCCTGATCAGAAATTTAGAAAAAAAGTACCAATATCCTTTACTGAAAAATCAACCTAAATACTTGTGCTCTCTCTATATAATGAAATGGAGTTTCTGAACAATTACTCTGTGAACCTCAAGCATTTCAGTCATTAAAAAGATATGATTATTAGTCTGTACTTACTTAGATGGAAATGTAATGACTATTTTAGAATACCAAAAAATGCAAAAAATAAAAACCTAGTAAGAATGTTCTTAGTCACCCATGAATTTCTGGCCATACATCATGAGAAACAGACAACAATTTTATGTTAAAATCAAATCATTTTAATACCATAGTCAATATTGTCAGATCAATTTGGTGATATCACTAAAACAATTACAATAACAAAATTGAAGGTCTCTTGGGCACTCTACAACATCAATCAAATATGATGACTTCTCTTTAAATCACCATTTAATAGCCTTTTAAGTGTATTGATTGGAAACATTTTATCAATGCTATTAGCATCACCAGTAATAACAATCATTGATTAGGTACATAACATTAGCTAGCATAAGCACTAAAAGTTTTCATATTTATTGTCTCTAATCATACAAGAATTTTCAAAATGAGACGTGTTTTGTCTACTTTAAATATTTTAAAAATAAGACTCAGATTAATTAAGTAACTTGGTTAAAGGCACACAGTAAATATTGGATTTGTATTGTGAATACAGGTTAACCTGCTCCAACGAAAGCAATTTAATTTGTTCTATTTAGGAGCTCTTTTACAAACATAGTTAACTGATTTTTTGAAAGAAAATCTCTGAGAATGGTTTAAATATATACGAACCTTAATTAGTACACAGTACCTGATAGTACCATTGGGAAAGTAAGGGTTTCTTTTCTACATAACAGGACAAGAAAATTATTCTCATAGAAAAAAAAAAAAACAAAAAAAAACAAGCACTGGGTTTTATAACATGTCTGTGTAATCATTCCTCTTTTTCTGCCTGCTTTGTGAAGAAAATGACAAGCAAATGTGCTCACACACACATAAGCATAGCCTTTTCTAAGATTGAGATTTTGTCCTCTTGTTCTATTTTGGGATATTATAAAACTTAAGCCAGAACCTCTTGTTCTAATTTGGGATATTATAACAATTAAACCAGAGAAACAGAGCTGAACATAAAACAAACAAACAGAAGTGAAGCTCACGCTGTCTGTTACATAAATGAAGTTTATTTCATTTCAGTTCCAGATCAATGCAATGAGAGAGAGAGTCAAATATTTATCTCAGAAAAATGCCAAAGGAGGAAAGGAAGGAGCTGGAAGGGTGATGTCCACACATCTTACAGTGGCTCCTCTGCCCTTTAGAGGAACTTTGGGGTTCAGCATTTTTCCTTTTCATCCTAGGTCATTCTCTTCAGCACAAACAGTTGGGTCATACAAAGAAGCTACACAAATAAGAAGGGACATGATAGAGTTCCTAATGTTTCATAGAACATTATTAGTTGCCTTTAATCCATAGACAAAATAGTAGGTGTGGTGCAGGTGTTTTGAGGCACTGTGGTCATGGCAGGTGTGGAGGTGGCAGCTGTGGTCAAGGTGTGTTAATGTGCTGTGGCCGTGGCAGGTACAGAGGTGGCAGATGTGGAGGTGGTAGATGTAGTACAGTGTATTGAAGTGCGAAGGTGGCAGATGTGGAAGTGGCAGGTATAGTACAGGTATATTGAAGAGCTGTGGTGGTAACAGATGTGGCAGCTGTGGTTCAGGTGTATTGAGGAGGTGTGGTGGTGGCAGGTGTGGTGGTCATGGGTGTGGTGAAGGTGTGGTGGTTAGCCCCAAGCATCTTGTAGCATTAAAATCCTTGAGGTAATAAATACATACACATGGTGTGTGTATGATGGGGCATGACCAAGGGGCACATCCATACCTCTTAATTCAGACAGTGAATTTCAATTAAAAGACACAAACTGTCAGAGTGAATTTTAAAAAGGACCAAGCCGTATGCTATCTAAAAGACCTCCACTTGAATATAAGGAGTTAAATCAGTTAACATTAAAGTGATAGAGAAAGATATACCATGGTAACCCTTATCAAAAGAAAGCTGGAGGAACTATGTTAATTTCACACAGAGCCAACTTCAGAGCAAGGAAAATGATCATGGATAAAGCATAGCACTACATAATAATGAAGGGGTCAATTCTCCAAAAAGGCCTAAAAATCTTTAAACTGTAGGCACCTAAGCACAGAGTACCAAATGCATAAGACAGAGTCTCACAGAACTACAACCAGAAATAGATGGATCCACTGTCATAGCTGTAGACAGCAGCATCCTCTATGAGAGACGGGCAGAGCCAGCAGGCAGGGGAAGAAGAGATGAGGGCTCCACAGCACTGCCACGTCACAGGACACTAGGACGACTTCCTCCAACCACAGCAGAGCACACACTCTTCTCAGGACCACCTGGATGGAACGTGCATGAGATAAACCATATTCTGGGACATAAAACAAGCAATTTTTAAAAATCATGTAAGATATATTTTCAGACCAGAATGAAATTAAAGTAGAAGTCAACAACAGTGAGATAACTGGAAAATTCCTAAATATTTGGAAACAACGAAAGTACTCCTATGGATCAAAGTAGAATATTTGATGTAAATTACTAAAGAAAAACTTATATAAATGTGTGGCAGTGATCAGAAGAAAACATTTAATATGAAATATATACATTAGAAAATAATAAAGATCTAAAATTAATAACCCAGGCTTCAACCTTAGGGAACTAAGGAAAGAAGACCAATTTAAAGCTAAAGTACTTGGAAGAAAAATTAACAAAAATTGGAACAGAAGTCAATAAAATCAAAAATAGAAAAACGATACAGAAAATCAACGTAAACAAAAGCTGGAAGGCCAGACACAGTGACTGGAACCTGCAATCCCTGTGCTTTGGGAGGCCGAGACAGAAGGATCACCAGAGGTCAAGAGTTTGAGGTGTCAGTGAACTATGACCTTGACACTGCACTCCAGCCCCGGTGAAACAACGAGATCCAGTCTCAAAAAAAAAATAGTTATTTAAAAGGATTATTAAAATCAATAAACCTCTAGCTAGGCTCACCAGAAAAGTGGGAGAATTATGAATGGTAAATTACCAACGTTAAAAATGAAAGGGGAGCCATCACTACTGATCTCATGGTTGTTAAAAGGAAAATAAAGGTAGACTACAAACAATTTTCTGCCCACAATTTTGATAACTTACATAAAATAGACCAATTCCTTGAATGACGATCTACCAAAACTCACCCAAGGAGAAACAGACAACCTGAATAGACTAATATCTATTAATGAATTGAATTAATAATTACTAATCTTCCAAAAAAGAAAACACCAGGCCCAGATGGTTTTACTGGTGAATTCTACTAAACATTGTTTTTAAGCTTGAAATAGCTTTTATTTTACTACTGTATATAAAGAAAAATATGCAGCCATTATTTTCATTATTACAGATAGTAAGTAGGGCCTTCATGCTTAGAAAACCTTTGTTTTCATTCTACAAAAAATGAAAATACTTTCTGTGTAAAAATATTTTCCTCTTCATTTCAGTCACTAGAAAACCCAGACTCCATCCTGAAATTCGACTTTAATAGTTATGGAAAACCTCATGATGTATTTTAATGAACCAATTTCTCCTTATGTTAATTTTACTATTATATTGATTCTTCAAGTAGTCTTAAATAAAGGTTTTACTGTTCTCATAAGTGTTGAAATAATATTTTTCTTTGACAGAACTCAAAGAAAAAATACTATGACCAAAATAATAACTCAAAAACAGTTGCCATTTAACCGTCATCGTGACATTAATTCTGTGGATGAGATCAGAAGTTAGGTCATTTATTTTCCCTGACACTGCAACATGCTTTCTGCTAACATTGTTATGACATTTTTTTCTCTGCACACCATTTGTGGTTCATCCTTGCTCCTCATCTCTGGCTGTGGTTTTCTGCTTCCGCGTTAAAGAGGCTATGTCCATTGACGATAGACTGGACAGGGAAAATGTGGCACATATACACCATGGGATACTATGCAGCCGTAAAAAACAATGAGTTCATGTCCTTTGTAGGGACGTAGATGAACCTGGAAACCATCATTTTCAGCAAAATGACACAAGAACAGAAAATCAAACACCGCATGTTCTCACTCATAGGCGGGTGTTGAGCAATGAGAACACATGGACACGGAGGGGAAAATCGCACACTGGGGTCTGTGGAGGGAACTAGGGGAGGGACAGTGGGGGTGGGGAGTTGGGGAGGGATAACATGGGGAGAAATGTCAAATATAGGTGGTGAGGGGAAGGCAGCAAACCACATTGTCATGTATGTACCTGTGCAACAATCCTGCATGTTCTTCACATGTACCCCCAAACCTAAAACACAGTAAAATAAAATATATATTTTTTTAACAAAAGGCTATGTCCTTCTCCATTGAATGACAATGTTTCCTGAAATAATACTCTAGCTGGTGTCACAGGGCTTTGTCACAGGTGTCTTCCCTCCCACATGCTCTCTGAAAGAGTAAAGTTTTCCTTTGTAAGTTCTTTCACATTTTGCTTTCCAGAGAGCCTAAAGTGAAGGTCTCTTGTCTCTGCACAGTGTCTGCAAGTCTGGGGGTAGAACCCCTCCCTAAGACAGGCCACGTCCCATGGCCACCGCTCCACTGGTTAAAATAATGCACTTCTGGCTCCTCCACTTCTATTTTTGACTGTTCTCATCATCTAATCTATTTACCATGCAGCACCAGAGCAGATCTGTTAAAAGTACATTAAACGGCGAAGTTCCTGTACCTGAAACCTTTCCATTCTAGCTTCCTGAGACCATTCTTGTCAGTCTCTCTAAATTTAGCTTCAACCTGCACTCTTTGTTCGGGAAGCTCCAGCCACACTGCCTGTCTTCTCCCCTCCTCCTCCCCTCCCCCCATCCTCCTTCCTTATCCTGCTTCTTTTATTGTGGTGAGAACACTAAATATGAAGTCTACCCTATTAACAGATTTTTAAGTGTACAGTATCATTAGCTGCAGGCATGATGTACAGCAGATCTCTGGAACTCATGCATCTTCTGTTCCTGAGACTTTATACATTTGAACAGAAACTCCTCAGTCCACCTCCCCTGAGGCACTGCCAAGCATCGTGCTCCTCTCTGAATCTAAAGTCTCTAGAAACCTCATATAAGTGACATTATGCAGTATTTGTCTTTCTATGTCTTGCTTAGTCACGTCTGGCAGGTTCATTCATGTTGTCCCACATAGTGGGATTCCCTTTGTTTTTAAACTGAATAATATTCCATTGCATACACACACACACACACACACACACACACACACACACACACACACACTGCACTGTCTTCATGCATTCATCCACCCATGGACACTTAGGCTGTTTCTGTATTTTGGCTATTATGAATAATGTTGCAATAAATATGGAAGAACAGATATTCTTCAAGATCCTGACTCCAGTTCTTCTGGATACACTCCCAGAAATAAAGTGAGATTGCTGAACCACATAATAGTTCTATTTTTAATATTTTTGAGATGCTGCCTTATTGTTTTCACAGTGGCTGTGTCGTTTTGTGCACTGGGGTTCCTATTTATCTGCATCCTCATCGATACTTGTTATCTTTTGTTTTCTGATAATAGCCATCATTCCTAGAAAAACACGGGAGAAACACTTCATGATGTTGGTTTTGGCAATTTCTTAAATGTGACATTAAGAGCACAGGCAACAAAAGCAAAAGCGAAGTGAAACTACATCATACCACAAGGTTTCTGCACAGCAGAGGAAACAATTCATAGAGTAACTACATCAAACTACAAGGTTTCTGCACAGCAGAGGAAACAATTCTTAGAGTAACTACATCAAACCACAAGGTTTCTGCACAGCAGAGGAAACAATTCTTAGAGTGAAAAGCCAGGCTACAAAATGGCAGAAAATATTTGCAAACCGTACATCTGATAAGGAGTTCATGTCTAAACATATGACGATCTCCTAAAATTCAGTAGCAGAATAGTCATCATCATCATCAATCATCATCATCGTCATCATCATCTTACTTGAAAATGGGCAAATGGCCTGAACAGACATTTCTCCAAAGAAGACATACACATGGCCGGCAGGTATAAGAAAAGCTGCTGGACGTCACTCATCATTAGGGCAATGCAAATCACAGCCACAGTCAGGACACCCCCACAGCTTCTTAAACGCGGCCAGGCTCCTTCCTCTTAGTGGCGCACTTGCTTGGTCTCCTCTGAGAGGCCCCGACTGCAGGCTCATCCACCCTATCCTCCCATGACCAACTCTTTCTCTTCCTGTAAGTCTCTATTTTGCTTTCAGGCCCTGGCTAACCTCTTAGTCTATTGCTGTATTTTTACCCCTAATTTGACTCCTTCATAACATTCATTTAAAATTACATTTTAAAATTGCTTTGCCCCATATCAGATTTACTTTCCACTGGACTATAAGATCTCCTAGAACAGGGACAGCGTCTCTCTTGTTCACATTGTGTTCACAGCCCTGACACTCTTGCATATACAGCAGATGCTAAATATATGCTTGTTAAGACTAAGGTAGCCCAATATTTTGTAGCCCACATGAGAGAATCGGAGGTTGGAATTGCTCTCTTCTGCTTTATTATTTCAAGAGTCACATGGCTTAATCATGAATCATTGCAGGCACATGTTAAGTCACATAAGCTGTTTGTGATCTAGAGCAAAGATTTTTGAAACTGGTTTCCTGGGCATACCAAAATTCTCAGAGTACCTCAGGAGCTGCTGCAGCAAAGGGTGAAAATGGTGAGCAGGTGGCAGGCAGCAGGACACTGAGCCCTGTTTTAACCAATTGGTGTAAGATGCCCTGGTCTTAGATCTCCAGCTTCTACTTGAGTTTTCATATGGAAAAGAAGGAGAAGGAGAAATGTGCTGCGACGAAAAAAAAAAAGTCCTTAAAAATTCAAATCTAGACAAATTGAAGTTGATGATTAAGGACACTTTCATCTTCACATTCCTGTTGATGAATTGCGACACTGCTCTGGGTAATTCAGTTTTGACTAGAATATTAAATATATTGATAATTAAGATTTTAGGCATGAATTAAACTATCCTTATGCTTTTCAGCTTAACCTACATGTGCAGATGCGTACCAGGTATGGCAGAGCTTTAACGCTTGTCAGAGGAAGCGCAGCTCGTCACACATCATGCTCTAGGGCTGAAAGCGAGTTTGTGCCGCCCACATTTAGGTCTTTGTCTGGTGCTGGGATTGCGGTGGTTCCCAGGGGTGAAGGTTTCCTTAGCAATGGTGGAGCTCGCTTCTTCTGTCAGCTTTTAATAGCTTAAAATCCAGGGGGGTGGGGAGTTGGGGGGAGATAGCATGGGGAGAAATGCCAGATATAGGTGAAGGGGAGGAAGGCAACAAATCACACTGCCACATGTGTACCTATGTAACAATATTGTATGTTCTTCACATGTACCCCAAAACCTAAAAGGCAATAAAAAATAAAATTAAAAAAAAAAAAGAAAAAGAAAAAGAAAAAAACCTAAACAGTGCCTTGGAGTGGACAAAGTGGGTGCCAGAAAGAGTGAGAGAAGGTGGGAAAAGGCAGGAATCCAGGCTCCTGGTCTTTGATAGGAAAATCTTTCCCCTTTATATTCTGTCATGGACAGAGAATAGGGAAATCTGAGACACACCAGACGTGAGATGAGATTGCATGCCCTATTTCGGCTCAAAGTCTCCTTAGGAATTTAGCATCATTCACACTCTTCATACACCCTAACTCCAGGGTCACAGTGTGACAGAAGTCCAGTTTCTCATCACTGGACATTCTTTTTCCATGACAGAAACTCCCCTGAGGACATTCACATAATCTGCCTGATAAGGCAGCTCTTAGTGGGCAGATCCAAAGATTGCCCTTCGTTTAGGAGACCCTTACAGCTTCCTGTGTAGACTGATTTTCCTGAAATAATCACTGCCTTATCTGACATTATTCAATTTAGGACTATACTAAGTATTAGATTTTTTTCTTCCCAATAAAACAGTTATTGTAATGGCTTTTTTCTTCAGCATTGTGATTATATGCTTTCTGAAAATATCTGAGTGTTTTTTCTTGAGAAATAGTATCCTTATATATGAAAACTTTTAGAACTGGAAAGGATATCAGGGATTGCAGTTCTCTTTAACAAGGAACTGAAGTCTAAAATAATTAAGTATACTGTAGGCTCAGATTATCTTAGTAAAATAAAAAAAAAGATAAAAAAAGATAGAATGATTAAGTAATTCGACTCAAGTCATACTTTTGTAACAGCTAAATATTATTCTCATGAAAAACCCACCCAAAGTTGAAACATAAAAAGTGGTGAAGCTGGTATTCAAACTCAGATCTATTTGTCTCCACTGGCTTTGGAGGCAGCTGTGATATGGTTGTGAAAGAATAATCTGATACCAGCACCCATTATGCTGTGAGGCTTTTCTCATGCAGATAGAAACTACTCTGCATACCTAGATTGGTAAGGTGAGTGCAGTGATGTGCTAAAATTTGAATCAATGCTAATCAAAGGCAAAAAGGATTTGGGGTTGTCCTACTTGTGTTTCTGGAATCTGATTCTATTGACAACAAAACAACTGGCACCTGTTTCTTTCCAAGTCTTACTTGAATTCTTCATCAATTTTTCCCAGCCACGGAGCCGCCTGTAAATCTAGAGCAGTGTTCCTTAAAGGGTCTGTGTGGACCACCTAAACCAGAGGCAGCCACTTGGAGGTCTTTTATAAATATACATATATAAACATACCTGGGGCCCATCCAGAATTTCCCACTCAGAATTTCTTGGGGTAGAAGAGTAAACAGGGATTTTTGTATCTCCCTGAAGATGATTATTACCCTGAAGTTTGAGGATCACTGAGATTATAGAGTAATAGCTCTGTCCCCACGAGTGAGGCTGCAATAGACTTTGCCTGAGTGGTTTGAAAATAATAAAATTGAAATCATAATTAAAATCAGCTGGGTGTTGTGACGCACGCCTGTAATCCCAGCCGTTTGGGAGGCTGAGGCAGGAGGAAGGTTGAGGCCTGGAGTTCAAGACTAGCATGGGCAACATAAAAAGATTCCATCCCTACAGAAAGAAATTTTTTAAAATTAGCATAGTGGGGTGGCATGCACCTGTAGTCTCAGCTACTTGGGAGGCTAAGATGCAAGGTTTTGCTTGAGCTTAAAAGTTTGAGGCTGCAGTGAGCTACGATCATGCAACTGTACTTCAGCCTAAGCAACAGAGCTGAAATAAATAGGTAAATATCAGAGTAACCTCCAAGCAACCTTTGCTTTCCTTTTCTTCTTCTTTTTTTTTTGACATGGAGTCTTGCTCTGTTGTTCCAGTTGGAGTGCAGTGGTGTCATCTCAAATCACTGTAACCTCTGCCTCCTGGATTCAAGCAATCCTCCCACCTCGGCCTCCCAAGTAGCTGGGATCACAAGCATGCACCACCATGACCGGCTAATTTTTGTATTTCTAGTAGAGACAGGGTATCACAACGTTGGCCAGGCTGGTCTTTAACTCCTGATCTCAAGTGATCTGGCCGCCTCAGCCTCCCAAAGTGATGAGATTCCAGGTGTGAGCCATTGTGCCCAGTCCAAGCAATCTTTTCTTAGGAAAACTGAACTAAATTTCCCAGGGGTGCAGTTTTAAAACTATCATGAATGGCCTTTGTATTTTATTTTTCCAGGCACACGATGATTTGGAAAATGAAAAAAAAAGTAAAATACATATATTACTCTAATGCTCATTCGACAACTACTTTTAACATTTTGATATATTGTCCTTACATAATGATGACTTAAAAATGAGCTCCTCAGTCAGAAGCAATATTGTGTCAAACATCCATTAGTACCCAGATAGTCATACTGGCAGAAACATTGTGGTCAGGGAAGACAAATCCATATCCTGATTAAAGTTATTCACAGAGGACAAACAGCTACCTCCTCCATTGTGGCCAACCTGCCAAGAGGTAATCTTCTCTTTCCCAGATAAAAATCCTGTGTAGAAGCTTCCGTTGTCAGTCTCTGCTGTTGACAAGGTAGGCACTCAAAAATGGGCATACCTTGTGGGCATCCCACAGTGGAAGGGATCAGGATTGTGCACGGGCTCAACATGTACTTTAGGAAGTATCATCCACCTATCTCTTCCCCTAACCTTTGGTGAGCTTTGTCACCAATCTACCAAAACCTTTTTTCTGAGTCGCCAACATTTCAACCAAACTCTCAGTCAGTGTCCATGAATCAGAATATCTGTACTTCTGATCATCTCTTCACCTACACAGAGTGAACAACTAAATGTATTGCTCAAAGTTCTGCCTACTGGGAGAATTTCCCATCACCACTGTCTTACTAGGCCATCCCTGAATGCAGTTGTAATGCTGTGGCCATCTGCATCCAGTTGATGCCAAATATATTGTACAAAGCCATCTGTAAACCAGGCCTTAGCTTTTTCTTCCTCAGTCAGCTGGTGATTGGGAACTCCCCACAATGAGTTATTAGAGAGACAGCACTGTAGCAGGAATAGGTGCTGTAGGAAATCAAGCCACCTCTCATGCAACATACTTACATCTTCAGGACTTCAGGATGTGTTTGCACTGAATCTCATTCATACCATTTTCACTTGATATCAGACTGCTGATGCCTTCAACCAATGTTCTATCTTGGTGGTTCAGAAAACATCCAGTTTATCATAGGTAGCTCAGAACATGTGATCACCAGATGTCCCATTACCAGAAGTTGACTTTCTACCAGGGCCCAGTAGAAAACCAAGATCTGTTTCAAAAAAGAATTATCTATTCCGAAATCCTAGTGGTCTGTGCTTCATCCAGTGTAACTGTTGTAGGCATGCTCTAAAATGACCCCCAATGATCTCCATCTCCTGCTAATCATGCCTTTGAGTAATTCCATTCCTTTAGGTATGAGTTGGACTAGTGGCTTGCTTCTAATTAATGGAATATGGTGGCCATGATGGAATATCACTTCTGAGACTAGGTTTAAAGACTTTGGTTTCCATTTTGGTCTCTCTCATCACTTAGGAAAGCAAGCTGCCATGTTGTGAGAAGGCCTATGGAAAGACCCATGCAGCGTTCAAGAAACTGAAGCTCTCAACTCATCAAACTTTGAGGAACTGAACCCTGCCAATGACCATGTGAGTGACGTTGGAAGTGGATCCTTCAATGCCATTCAAGTAACTGAGATGACAGCGGCTCTGTCCAGTGGCTTAGTTGCAACCTCATGAGACACCATGAGCTAGAACCACCTAGCTATGTTGTTCCTGGATTGTTGATCAACAGAAATTGTGAAATAATCATTATTTTATTTTTGAGATGAAGTTTTGTTCTTGTTGTCCAGGCTGGAGTGCACTGGCACCATCTTGGCTCACTGCAACCTCTGCCTCCCAGGTTCAAGTGATTCTACTGCCACAGCCTCCCAAGTAGCTGGGCTTACAGGCATCTGCCACCACAACCAGCTAATTATTTTTATTTTTGGTATTTTTAGTAGAGATGGAGTTTCACCATGTTTGTCAGGGTGGTCTCAAACTCCTAATCTCAGGTGATCCACCCGCCTTGGTCTCCTGAAATGCTGGGATTACAGGTGTGAGCCACTGTGCCCAGCCTAATTATTGCTTTAAGCTGCTACATTTGGGAGTAATTTGTTATGTATCAACAGATAAATATAATGATCTGTGGGCTTATGTGTGTTCCACACAATACTGTTTGTGATCAAGGAACTTGTTTCTCTGCTAAAGAAGTTTACTATGAGCTCATGCCCGTAGTTTATTGGTCTTGCCACATATGACATCTCTCAGAAGCAGCAAGGCTGATAAAACAGCTTACTGGAGCTGCTGTAATGGATGCGTTCCTCATGATCCGGCACCACAAGCCCACCAACTTCACGGACGCCAAGGAGTCCAGCACGGTGTTTGAGCTGAAGTGCAATGTCATGGGCATCCTCAAGCGGCCGCCCTACAAGCAGTGGCTGTACAAGGACCACCAACTCTTGGATGATGGCAAGACACTGGGTGAGTGTGGCTTCATCATCAAACAGCATGGCCATAGGCCCCAGCCGCAGTGGGGCTGCCTTTCCAGGCAGATGACAGCTTCGAGGCCCTGTGCATTGAGCTGTTCTCCAGCCCATCTGAGCCACCTGTTGTGATGAAGCCCCAGGTCTCAGGAAGCAGTGCCAATGAACACGTTGTGCAGTGAGGACCCCCAAGAGGCCCATTCCCCCCAATAAAAGATATTTGGGAATAGGGGAGAGACAGTGGGGGGTGGGGAGTTGGGGGGAGATAGCATGGGGAGAAATGCCAGATATAGGTGAAGGGGAGGAAGGCAACAAATTACACTGCCACGTGTGTACCTATGCAACAATATTGTATGTTCTTCACATGTAC
>CAUYQU010064152.1:0-16769 GCA_963574635.1 Cheracebus regulus
TTCTTTCTTTTGCAGTTTCTTTCTTTCTCCTTTTCTCTCTTTTTCTAAAATCTCTTCCTCTTTCTTTCTCTTTCATTTTTTCTTTCTTTTGCTGTTTCTTTCTTTCTCCTTTTCTCTCTTTAAAAAAAAAAAAAAAAAAAACATGTTAAAAGGACATAAAACATATGAAGCATATTCTCAGGCAACAACGGAATTAAAGGAGAAATTAGCAACAGAATGATAGCTGGGAAATACGCAAATATTTGGAAAATTGAATAACGTATTTCTCAATAACACATGACTTAAAGAAGAAATCTCAAGAGAAATTGAAAATATTGAACTAAATAAAAACAAAATAAAGTTTTTCAAATTTTGTGTGATAGAGTTACCGCAATGCTAAGAAAGAAATCTATGGCATTAAATGCAATTAAAAATAAAAGAGATCTAAAATCAAAAACCTGTGTCTACCTTAAGAAACTAGAGAAAGAAGAACAATTAAAGTCTAAATGAAAAAAAAGAAAATAAGTAATAAAAATTAGAACATAAGTCAAGGAAACTGAACATGAGAAATAATAAAAGAAAATTGGTGAAACCAAAAGCCAGTTCTTTGAAAAGATTAATAAAGTTGGCAAAATTATTGTCAGGCTAACAAAGAAAAACAGAGAGAAGGCACAAATAATCAATATAAGAATAAAATAAGAATTATCATTGCTAACCCCACGAATATTAAAAGTGTAATACATGAATATTATAAACAACTCTATGCTCACAAATTTGATAACTTAGATGAAACTGATAAATTCCTTGAAAGACTCAAACTATCAAAACTCACATAAGAAGAAATAGGGATTGCATATCTCTTATTCAAAATGCTTAATACTAGAACTGTTTCAGGTTTTGAATTTTTTTTCAGATTTTGGAATATTTGCACATACATAAGGAGATATTTTGGGGATAATACCCAATTCTAAACACAAAATTAGTGTATGTTTTATACACACATAGCCTGAAGGTAATTTTGTACAATATCTTTAATAATTTTATGAATGAAATAAAGTTTTAGCAGCATTTTTTAATTTTTTTTTTACATGGAATCTTGCTCTGTAGCCCAGGCTGGAGTGCAGTGGTGCAATCTCAGCTCACTGCAACCTCTACCTCCTGGGTCCCGGTTCAAGCAAGTCTCCTACGTTGGCCTCCCAAGTAGCTGGGATTACAGGCGTGAGTCACCATGCCCAGCTAAGTTTTGTATTTTTTAGTAGAGACAGGGTTTCACCACATTGGCCAGTCTGGTCTTGAACTCCTGACCTCATGATCCACCTGCCTCTGCCTCCCAAAGTGCTAGGATTACAGGTGTGAGCCACCGTGCCTGGCCACATTTTTTAAATTTTTTAAACTGCTTGTAGGTACAAGAGAAGTATACATATTTATCATTTACATGACATATTTTGATACAGACATGCAATGTATAATAATCACGTCAGGACAAATGGGGCACCCATCACTTCAAGCACTTATCTTTTCTTTGTGTTACAAGCAATTCAATTATACTCTTTTAATTATTTTAATATGTACAATAAATTATGGCTGACTGTAGTCACTCTGTTGTGCTATCAAATACTTGATCTTTTTTATTCTAATTAAAATTTTGTACCAATCAATCATCACCACTTCTCCCCCTACCCCCTACCCTTCTCAGCTTCTAGTTACCATCATTCTACTCTCTATCTCCATGAGTTCATTTGTTATAAATTTTAATTCCCACAACTTAGTGAGAACATGTGAAGTTTATCTTTCTGTGCCTGGCTTATTTCACTTAATATAATAACCTGTAGTTCCATTCATATTGCTGCAAATGACAGAATTTTATTCTTTTTATGGCTGAATAGTACTTCACTGTGTACTACCACATTTTCTCTATCCATTCATCTGTTGATGAACATACTTACATTGCTTCCAAATTTTCACTATTGCGAATAGTGTTACAGCAAACTGGGAGTGCAGATATTTTTTCAATATACTAATTTTCTTTCTTCTAGGTATATACCTAGCAGTGAGATTGCTGGATCATATGGTAATTCTATTTTCAGTTTTTTGAGGAACCTCCAAACTATTCTCCATAATGATTGTACTCATTTATATTCCCACCAGCAGTGTATAAATGTTCCATTTTCTCCATATTCTTGCCAGCATTAGTTATTGCCTGTCTTTTGGATAGAAGTCATTTTAACTGTGGTAAGATGATATCTGATTTTAGTTTAAATTTGCATTTCTCTGATGTGTGATGCTGTTGAGCACCTCTTCACATGTCTGTTCCCATTTGTACGTCTTCTTTTGAGAAATGTCTATTCAGATCTGTTGCCTATTTTTAAATTGGATTATTAGGTTTTTTACCTATAGAGTTGTTTGAACTCCTTATATATTCTGGTTATTAATCCTTTGTCAGATGAATAGTTTGCAAATATTTTCTCCCATTCTATGGATTGTCTCATTTCATGAATGTTTTCTTTTAGTAGTTTCATAGTTTGAGGTCTCAGATTTAAATCTTTAACCCGTTTTTATTTGATTTTTCTGTAGAGCAAGAGATAGGGATCTAGTTTCATTCTTCTGTATAAGGCTATCCAGTTATTTTCCCAGCACCATTTAGGAAGGAGACTATCCTTTCCCCAATGTATGTTCATGGCACCTTTGTTGAAAATGAGTTCACTGTAAATACATAGATTTGGTTCTGGGCTCTCTACTCTGTTCCATTGGTCTCTGTGTCTGTTTTTATACCAGTACCATGCTCTTTGGGTTACTATAGCTCTGCAGTGTAATTTAAAGACAGGTAAAGAGATTCCTCCAGTTTTGTTCTTTCTGCTTAGGACATCTTGGGCTATTCTGGATCTTTTGTGGCTCCATATAAATTTTAGGGTTGTTTTTATGTTTCTGTGAAGAATGTTATTGGTATTTGGATAGGGGTTGCATTTAATGTGTAGAACACTTTGGGTAGTATGGATGTTTTAACAATATTGATTCTTCCATCCACGAACATAGAATATCTTTTCATTTTCTTGTGTCCTAATTTCTTATATCAATGTTTCATAGTTTTCATTGCAGAGATTTCTTACTTCTTCAGTTAAGTTAATTCATGGATATTCAATTTTATTTGTGGTGATTATAATGGGACTACTTTCTTGATTTTTTTTTTTTACATTGTCCTCTGTTGCTGTACAGAAATGCTGCTGATTTAGGTGTATCAATTTTGTGTCCTGCAACTTTACTGAATCTGTTTACGAGTTTTGATAATTTCTTCTAGTGATCTTCAGATTTTTCCAAAGATCATATCATCTGCAAACAAGGATAATATAACTTTTTCCTTTTCAATTTGGATGCCTTTATTTCTTTCTCTTGTCTGATTGTGCTACCAAGAACTTGCTGTACTATGTTGAATAACAGTGGTGAAGGTGAACATGCTTTTCATGTTTCAGATCTCCCAGAAAAGGCCTTCAGTTTTTCCCCATTCAGTGTGATACTAACTGTGGGCCTGTCACATACGGCTTTTATTGTGTTGAGCTGTTTCTTCTATACCCAGCTTTTTAACAGCTTCTTTTATGAAGTGATGTTAAATTTTATCAAATGTCTTCTCAGCATCAATTGAAATGATCTATGATTTTTGTGCTTCATTCAGTTTACATGAAGTATGACATTGATTTGCATATGTTGAACCACCCCCACATCCCTCTTCCCTCCCCTTTTCACGTGTAAAAGAGTCTCTCCTTGTGGCCACCACTGCCCCAGTTCCATGGCGAGTAGCACCTGACTACTGCTGATGTTCATTCAAGGCCCAAGGGTTCTTTGATCAGCTTGTGAAGAATGCTGCCAGGCCTGAGACTCTCCCTTCAGGGTAGTGGGTTCCCCTCTGGCTCAGGGCAGGTCCAGAAATGCTGTTCAAGAGCCAAAGCTTGGAATCAGGGACTTCAAGAGCCCACTTGTTGCTCTACCCCACTATGGCTGAGTTGGTACTTAAACTGCAAGCCAAAGTTCCCTTCAGTCTCCCTCTCCTCTTCTCAAGCAGAAATCCCTTCCCACAGCCACCACAGCTGGGAAAGTGCTGGGTCACATCTGAATCACATCTCTGAATCTCACCAAAGGCCCACAGGGATACTGCCTGGTACCACTACTGATTATTCAGGACCCAAAAGCTCTTTAGTCAGCAGTGATGAAATACTGCCAGGATTGGGTCCTTTCCTTCAAAGCAGTGGGTTCCCTTCTGGCCCATGGTGTGTCTGGAAATGTCTACAAACTAGGGCCTGGAATTGAGGTCTGATATGGTTAGGCTTTGTGTCCCCACCCAAATGTTATTTTGAATTGTAATCTCCACGTGTCAAGGAAGAGATCTGGTGGGAGGTGACTGGATCACAAGGGTGGTGTCCCCCATGCTGTTCTTGTGATAGTGAGTTCTCACGAGGTCTGATGGTTTTATAAGTGTCTGACAGTTCCTCCTTTACGCATTCACTCTCTTTCATCTGCCACCACATAAGATGTGCTTCTTCCCTTTCTGCTATGATTGCAAATATCCTGTGGCCTCCCCAGCCATGTGGAATTTTGAATCAATTAAACGTCTTTTCTTTATGAATTACCCAGTCTTGGGAAGCTCTTAATAGTGGTGTGAGAACAGACTAACATAGGGTCTCAGCTCTCTGCCTGGTGCTCTATCTTACTGTGGCTGAGCTGTATCCAAGTTGCAAGACACAGTCCTCTTTACTCTTCCCTCTCCTCTCCCCCAGCAAAGGAAGGAGTCTTCCCTGGAGCTTCAAGCTATATTGCCTGGGGTTGAGTGAGGAGTGACAAAAGCACTCCCTTGGCCACTCCAACTGCTGTCTCACTGAGACATGTGCCCCCAAAGTCCACTGGCTCCAAGCCCAGCACAGCACCAGGACTTGCCCAGGAATTGTAGTGCTTGTGGCCTAGACAGTCTTTCAAGTTTATTTGGAGCCCCAGAGCACTTTAGCCCCCTTTAGTCAGAACTCAGTTTCCAACTGCTGGGATGAGCAAGTCTCTTCTAGCGAGGGTTGGTCTAAATGCTCCCTCTGTGGGTGCTAGCTGAATTCTGCCTAATACTGCTTTTCAGTGTGACAAGTCAGCATGGAGCTCTAACGCAAAATCCCACAATCACTGTGGTCTTCCTTCCCCAAGTACACAGGTTCTCCACACCATGTGGCAACTGTTGAGGGAACGGGGAGGGGTGGTGGCAGCAATTCAAGACTGCCTTTTCTACACTTTTATGCCTTTTTCAGTGATATGAAGTTAAAACCAGGCACTGTTCCTTTTAGTCTTGAGTTTCTGAGATTCAATTTACTAATATTTTATTGAAGATTTTTGCATCTATGTTCGCAAGAGGTATTAGTCTATATTTTTCTTGTAATGTCTTTATCTGGGTTTGGTATCAGGATAATACTGGCCTCACAGATGAGTCAGGAAGTTTTGCTCTCCTCAGATTTTCTGGAAGATATTGTAAAGCACTGGGATTAACTCTTCCTTCATGTTTGGTAGAATTCATAAGTGAAAGCATCTGTGCCTGGTGCTTTCTATTTTGTACAGTATTAATTGTTGATTCCATTTCTTTAATAATATAGACCTGTGTGAATTAGCTATTTCTTATTGTGCAAGTTTTGTTAGACTGTGTATTTTATGTGATTATTTTTTAGATAGTGTCTTTTAAGAAATTAGTCAATTCCACCTAAGTTAGCAACTTCATGGTTATAGAATCTCCAAACTTTTTTATTCCTTCCTTTACAATCTGCCATGGCAGTTTTTGCTTCTCTACCTAATTTAATGTGGACCACGACTTTCCATAAAGTTCCAAGAGCAATCCAGCATTTTACTAGAATTATCTCCAAGGGCTCTTGCCATATGCTACATTCTGTATCATGAGACAGTAACTTCATAGTAAAAAACATATAATCACTCCCCTATTAGTTTTCCCCAGGACATGCCTAGCTGATTCAGGCTTCAGTGTAATCCTAGTATTGGTCTAGTGGCCAGAAAGAATTGAGGGTGAATGTTAAGGAGAATCAACACTTTATTGCTAACTGCCTAATAGTCTTCAAGAAAGGAAGACTCTGTATTTTTGCAATAGAGAATTGGTGCCACTTCTGCAAACCTAGAGAGCACAAGAGGAATTTCTTTCTTTTTTTTTTTTTTTTTTTTTTTAGGAGTCTCACTCTGTCATCAGGCTGGATATGGCACAATCTCTGCTCACTGCAACCTCTGCCTCCTGGGTTCAAGTGATTCTCCTGCCTCAGCCTCCCAAGTAGCTGGGACTACAGGCATATGCCACCTTTTTGTATTTTTAGTAGAGACAGGTATCACCATGTTGGTCAGATGGTCTTGATCTCTTGACCTTATGATCCACACACCTAAGCCTCCAGAGTGCTTGTATTACAGGCGTGAGCCAACATGCCCCGCCAGGAGAAATATTAATGCTCAAGTACATCTACCCAGATAACCTTCTATCAAATCCTGCAGTCTCACTCCTTCTCTATGAGGGAATTATCTTTAGCATAGAAAACTTGGCTACGCTGAGAATTCACCTTTCTCTGAAGTTCTGCCACCTGTAAAAATTAGGTCCTGGGTCTGATCTTCAGTTGCATCTCTCTTCCACTAGCAAGAAATGAGGTCATTGTGAAGGCTACCTAAGCAGCGCCCTAGCTCTCACATTTTGCTTTGAATTGGTGGCAGATGGCTGGGCATGGCGGTTCATGATTGTAATCCCAGCACTTTGGGAGGCTGAGGCAGGTGGATCACCTGAGGCTGGCCTGACCAACACGGTGAAACCCCGTCTCTACTAAAAATACAAAATTAGCTGAGTGTGGTGATGCATGCCTGTAATCCCAGCTACTTGGGAGGCTGAGACAGGAGAATTGCTTGAACCCAGGAGGTGCAGGTTGTGGTGAGCCAAGATCACACCATTGCACTGCAACCTGGGGAACAAGAGTGAAGCTCCCTCTCAAAAAATAAAAATAAATTGGTGGTAGATTTTCTCTTTCAAAATTCTGCAGCAACCATCCAATTTACCAGTTCTTGAAATCATTCTCTTCTATGTTCCAAATGCCATACTTTATAAACCTATGCAACCTCTTTCATAATATCCTATCTGAGTTCATACAAGTGAATGTCTCAGCAGTTGTCCTCTACTGCATACCACAAAAGGCTATAAGAACTGGTGATGAGGTACTCTGTCATACATCTGGAAAGTGATCCAAATTGGGAATCCCATTCCTAGAGTCTGCTTCCTGGAAACACTTCTGGAAATGACTGCACTAGGTTGAGTTCCCTAGACACAGAGCCTAAGACGGGTTTGTAATGCGTGTGATTTGAGAGAGTGCTTTTCAGGAAAGTATTCCTAGATAGGGAGAGAAGGAAGCATAACAGGAAAGGATAAACAGCCAAGCAAGGAGATGTTTTCTGGTAAAGGCTAGCTACGGCTTAATACAGAGGGGGAGGCTCAGAAGCATAAAACGCACCACAGTGTTGATCCTTCTTGAGGCAAGGAATCCAGCCTTTTGTAGCCCCATATTAGTCATTCATTGTCTGAGGACAATTCTCAGAGGGGGTATAACTTCCCAGGGGTGATGGTTCTCATTAGAAGATGGCAATTCTCAGAAGCATTTGACATTGTTAGCAGTTGACATGCAGCATCTGGAGGTGTGGGTGCACTGGCTTGTTAAATGGGGGTCTGAGTAAGACATCATTATGTCACAAGTGGTGAAAAGTTTTTTTCTATACTTAGTGCTGTGAAAACTGGATACCCAGTTGACTGAAAAAAAATTGAATTATCTTCATACCATATTAAAACGTCAATTCCAAGCAGATTGTATATATACATATTAAAGGTGACACAATAAAGTTCCCAGAAAAAAAAGAATGCTATCTTCACAGTCTTAGAATAGTATAAAATGTCTTGACCATCACATGAAAAAAGCATTATCCTTAAAGAACATGACTGGTGAAATTAATTACTTTTGCACATTTAAAGAAATCATTAAGAGAATGAAAAGACAAATCACAGAATGGGAGAAGATACAGGCACTATAGATATCTGACAAAAGATTGATCAGAATATATGACATTCTTACAAAGTAATGAGAAGAAAACTAACAACTTTATTTTTAAAACATTTTTTTTACAAAAGATATGAACATGCTCTTCATAAGAGGATATTACTATCAAACATATGAAAGGGCTCTTAGGCTCATTAATCAAGAAAATTTGAAACCACTATGTACCCATCTGGGTGACTAAAATTAAAAAGACTAACAATAATAAATGCTGACGAGGTTGTGGAGAAACTGGACCTCTCCTACACTGCTACTGGGAAGGTAAATTGTCGTGATCATTTGAAAAACCATTTACAACAAGAGAATACACACACTCAATGATACAGAAATTTCATTCATAGGTAAAATACTCAATGGAAATGTGTATATATGCAGACAAAAGAGCATGTGCAAGAATGTTATTCATAATAACTGAAAACTGCAAACCAAAATGCCCCTGAGGAGTAAAATAGGTAAGTATATCTATATCATGGAATTCTATACAGTAATAAAAATATGAACAAATCACTGTCACATACAATTAAATTAATCTCACAGAAAAAAATCATAGCACATAATTCCACTTATGTGAAGTGTAAGTTGTTATCTCTGGGAAAAAAGAGAGAATCATTATTAGGAACAAGGATGAGAGGATTGGATGTTGATAATGTTATATTTCTTCACAATCATTTTGTAAAAATTCATCAAGCAGCACAATGGGGATTTATGCCTTTATCTGTATGCATTTTATGTTTTAGCATAAAATGTTATTTTAAAATAAAATATAAAGGACTTGCAACTTGTACACAGTGATTTTCTGAGTCAGCCCAGCACAACCTTTAAAAAATATGTATCAGGTCTCATGCTAAAATCCATATTAATTACAGTTGGATAATTCTTTGTATTTTACAAAGCCTTTTCATATGTTATCTTTGTATTAATGAAATGTAGTGGTAAACCAGTATTAGAACATTTTTGAAGTGAAGGGAAACCAGAGCCCAGCTATGCCCACACAAAATCTGTATGAAGTTATCTCACGATTTGAGAGGGAAAACTGCAAGAGAAGTAAAATGCTACTAACTTTTTTTAATCTCTCAAGTGTCTCCAGGGAAGTCCAATTTTATTTTTCTCATCCCTTCATCATATGTTTTCCACAGTCTTTTTCCCTTTTTCTTTTTTTCTTTCTCTTCCTTTTCTTCTCCTCTGAGGTTCCCTCCTTCTTTTCTTCCATTTTCTTCCTTCTTAGGTCTCCTCTACGGTAGTTCCATGGGGATAGTAGAGACAGTAGTGAATGTATCACCATTAAGGCTATTCATGGGGAGAATGATTTATTCTTTTGTTGTTTTCCATTTCAAACACTAGTGTTAATTCTTTATCTGTCTAAATGTTCTCATAAGAAATATGGTAGAGCGCATGATATAGGTAGTTCACAGTCCACCAAAAATTCATGGTCTCCTATCCATAGTGTAGAGATTCTTTGAAAAGTGACTGCCGAGCTAGGAACTATGTTTCCCAGTCTTCTTTGCAACTAGGTGAGACCATATAAATTGAGTTCTAGCCTATGAACTCAATATTTCCACTCATGCCATGGGAATGTTACATGCCATGTCCAGTTCTGGTCCATAAAATTCTTTTCTCTGGCTTACTTTCCCTAGTAGGGGGAAATCTCTGGTGGGCAAACTTTGGTGCATCCACATACTGACATTGGCAAGGCCTCTATCGACCTAGATTTCTAAATGACTGTGTGGAGGAAAGCTACTGCCCACATTTTCCCCTGCCTACCACTGGCATATGGGCAAGCAATAAACTTGTATTATATTTGAGCCTATATACTTTGGGATCTATTTGTTAAAGCAATTGGCCCTGATGCAGTCTTTTTGCAATCTTTAGTAAAGCTCATCGGATTATTTTTTCCAAGTCCTAGGCCTGATAGGTGGTAAAATTTCTGTGACTATTCCTGCTTATAGGGGATACTAAATTTTTCACTCCATGGAATGTCATTGAAAACATTCTTCCTCAAATAGTTTGTTCTCTGAAACAGGGAACAGAGCAGTTGTGTATCATATCTATTCTGCCAATGAATCAAAGAAAAGGCCTGGGAAAATGCCAGTTAATTCTTGTAGCCTAAATAAAGAAGAGATGTCACATCTTTTCTCTTTAATTCTACAGATGAGTATCTTTACCAAGGCCTGTATGAAATGGCTTTACTAAGAAACCATTAGTGGCCTCTGAACAGAGTGCAGTAACTGAAAATAATGATGGGACTTAGCAACATTTCATTCAGAAATACAGTGGTTTCCTGAAAACCCAGCTTCAGAATTTTGTGGTTTGGAAACCAAATACAAGGCTTGTTTTGTAAGAATGTTTTGTTTAAAAAAAAAAAAAAAATACCGAGTAGTTTGGTGAGTGCCCCACTACCCAAGCCTCCTGCTTCGTGAAACAATGCCAAGGAATTCCAGTGGTCTGATACACATTTGGCTTGGCAGGTGCTTTATGCTTAAGGGCACATGAGACTTTGTCAGATTGGATCAAACTGCTCTAATCATAACCTTGGAAAACCATCCCAGGGATATCTTAACTCCATCCCCAGGATATCTTGGAATCTCTTGAAAAAATAATAATGAATCAGGGGGTGGAAATCTGATAAAGTACTTATGACATGGTCATTAATGCCAAATGATTTTTATCATGACTAATTTTAATTACTGAGGGAACAAGAAATGATGTAGGCTATCATTTTAGACCATCACTGACACAGGCCAAGATACCCAAAGTGTAAACCTTTAATGAATATAGTAGTTTGTTGTGATGACACTAAGATGTAAAGTGTCACTGATCTCCATGTGACTCCATTTGGCATTCCAACAGTTCCAGTGTTTATAGTTCAGAGATATCTAATCATGTGGTGGGGTACATTCCATAGCTCCATCTGACAGAATAATTCCAGTGTGTCATTTCATAGGAATACTGAACTGGACCCTAACTTGGCTAATACTTGGGTACTCCAAATTCCCAATGGATTGTTTTTGATGGGAATCTGGCCCCAACTGCTCTGAAATGCTGGCGCTTAACCTCTACAGCTAACCCAAGAACTATCTATCCCAGAT
Organism: Cheracebus regulus; assembly: GCA_963574635.1. Taxonomy (NCBI): domain Eukaryota; kingdom Metazoa; phylum Chordata; class Mammalia; order Primates; family Pitheciidae; genus Cheracebus; species Cheracebus regulus. Next base: position 11,165 of record CAUYQU010064152.1, read on the forward strand.
TTTGTGTTTGAGCCAGTAGGTCATCCTGGACTAACAAATGTAAAAATACTCTGTTGAAGAAAAATGGATTTGATCAAAATTCAGGACCACAACTTCAGGCTAATGATCATCACCAAAGGCTTGTTCTTGTGCCTCAGAGCCACTATGCCTCCATGATTGTAGGGATTGGCAAGATCAACAGAAAGGACTTCGTACACGATCTCTAGTCACACACACACACACACACACACACACACAAACGCATGCAAATGCACACACAGTTCTCTGAAATGGCTGTAGTACTGAAGTCATAAACTTCAACTGTCCTAAAGACAGACTACATCTCTCTCCACTAGAATTGTTAGAGGGATGAACAAACGAGAGTTTCACCATAGAATATAAAGTCCCTTTTGACATATTTTAAATTAAGCACAGATTTCTTATCTTATGAAAGTAACATATGTTTATTACGAATCTAGAAAATATGAGTAAGCTAAGAGATAAATTCATAATTGTACAACCTATAGATAACAACTATTAATATTTTTGATGCATATTTTTCTATCTCTTCATTATTCAGCATCATAGCAACTACCCATAAGAGGCTATTGAGCACTATTAGGCACTTTAAATACAGCTTTTTTTTTTTTTTGAGATGGAGTCTCACACTGCAGCCCACGCTGGAGTGCAGTGGCACGATCTCTGCTCACTGCAACCTCCACCTCTTGGATTCAAGCAATTCTCCTGCCTCAGCCTCCTGAGTAGGTGGGATTGCAGGCATGCACCACCATGCCCAGCTAATTTTTGTATTTTTAGTAGAGACAGGGTTTCGCCATGTTGGCCAAGGTGGTCTCGAACTCCTGACCTCAGGTGATCCGCCTGCCTTGGCCTCCCAAAGTGCTGGGATTACAGGTGTGAACCACCACGCCTAGCCAAAATACAGCTATTTTGAATTAAAATGTGCTCTAATGGTAAAACACTAACTGGGTTTCAAAAACTGTGTCAAGAGGTCCAGCACAGTGAAAGAAAAAAAAAGTCTTTCTTTCTTGGTTTTCCAAAAGGTTTTCTAAATATATGGCAATATTTGTCTTTCACCCAAAATAGAAAGATGAAAGAACAATAAATATTATTTACCACAGTGGCTATTACTAAAATATGGATTGGTGCATCAACAGAATTAGTGGAATTGGCTTAGAACTTAAAAGCACAGCGTAAAGGCACCTACTGTCCAGCTTTACTGAAGAGATCACACTCTACTTCAGTAAAATACGTAATATCTGAGTTTAACCCCAGAAACTGGATGCTGTTTAACTGCGCTCTGTAAACATTTCATGAAAGTAAACCACATGCATTGGTGGTATTCAGAGCATTTTAAATGTGGACAGAAATAAAATCCTAGAAACTTCATTGGTACTACATCCATTTTTAAGACAGTAAATAGAAGAGCAGTACCTACGAACACCCTCTCTCTTAAACATCCTTGGCTTTAAATCCTGCACTCTTGTTTTCTGTTTTGCATTGAAAGTTTTTGTTGTACCAGGTGAAATGTAGGTCAAGTTGATGGTAAGTGCTGGATAAAAATCTGTTTGTACCAAAAGTAAATAGTAAAATCCTCCCAGCCTAATATTGTTTAAAAATATTTCTCCTGCCAATATGTTATTCAGGGTATTCCCAATAAATTTAATGTTGAGGAATTCTTAACATAGACCTCTCTGGATGCTAGACTGTAATCATAATTGCATAATATTCTCTTAGAGAAAATGTATAAGAATTAAAATTCACAAGGCCTTGTATTCCTGTGGATCAATGATGAGAAGCACAATCACAGTCTTATTCAGGTTTCTATGCTTTGTGTTGCTATGTGTTCAGTAAAGCCATAGAAAGAATCAACATGCAACTAGGGGCAAAAGGTATGCTAGGACTTAAAGTTTGTGTCAACCCAAAATTTATATGTTGAAGTTCTAATCCCCAATGTGATGGAATAGATGTGGAGCCTTTGAGAGGCGATAATTAGGTTTAGATGAGGTCCTGAGTTTGGAGCCCCCATAATGAGATTGATGCCCTTGTACAGAGGAAGAGACCAGAGTCCTCTCCCTCTCCACCATGAGAACACAGCAAGAAAGCAGCCATCTGCAAGCCAGAAAGAGAACCCTTATCAGAAACAAAACCCTGCTGACACCTCGATCTTGGACTTCCAGCCTCCAGAACTGTGAGAAACAAATGTTTATGTTGTTTAAGTCACCCAGTCCACAGTATTTTGTTATAGCAGCCCTAGCAGATTAAGACAAAGTGAAACTCCAGCACTGAAGACCACGACCAACTTCAGGTGAAATTGCCCCTAGTTCACACTAGAACCTATCAACCTACACTGCTCTCTTAGCAGTGGTTTTTGAACACTAGCTTACAAAAAACCCTCAATGTTATAGCAGTAGCAGAGAATGTGGCAGTAGTATAAAATTTAAGTTCTTTGAAATTCACAGATGAAACATTCAGCCCTTCTTCTGCTTGACTTGGGCCAATGTGCCAGCTACTTTTAAAGTATCTGGAGTAGTGGGCAGTGAGGAGAAACAAGAAGAACTGGACTTTTACAAAGTCTCTTGAAAGATGTAAAAGCAAAAGACAAAAAAACCCACATACATAGGCATTTCATGTATGTATATATAGTCGTGGACTGCATAATGACATTTTGGTTAATTATACACCACATACAGAAGGGTGGTCCCATAAAATTACAATGGAGTTGAAAACTTCCTATTGCCCAGTGACTTTGCAGCCATCTCAGAATCATAGTGCAATGTATTACTCACATGTTTTTGGTGAGGCGAGTGTAAACAAACCTACTGTGCTTTCAGTCATTTAAAAGTATAGCACATACAGTTATGTATAGCACATAATAACGACAATAAGTGACTATGCTCCTGGTTTATGTATTTAGTATACTATACTTATTATTGGTATTTTACCATCTACATCATCTACTTATGAAAAAAATGTTAACTGTAAAACAGCTTCATGCAGGTCATTCAGGAGGTATTCCTGAAGGTATTGTTCTCATAGGGGATGACAGTTCCATGTGCGGTATTGCTCCTGAAGACCTGCCAGTGGCACAAGATATAAAGGTAGGAGACAGTGATATTGATGATCCTGACCCTATGTAAGCCTAGGCTGATGTATGTGTGTGGTCTTAGATTTTAACAAAACCAAAAAATTAAGTAAAAAATTTAAATAGAAGAAAATGTATACAGCTAAAATATAAAGAAAGAAACTATTTTTGTATAACTGTGCACTGTGTTTGAGTTTTAGGCTAAGTATTATGACAAAACCATCAAAAGTTTTAAAAAATTGAGAAGTTTATAAAGTGAAACAGTTATAGTAAGCTAAGGTTAATTTAGTCTCAAAGAAAGAAAAGTAGCTTTTAGAAATTGAGTGTAGCCTAAGTGTACAGTGTTGATAAAGCCTACAGTAGTATACAGTAATGTCCTAGGCCTTCCCATTCACCCAACAGTGACTCACTGACTCACCCAGAGCAACTGCCAGTCCTGTAAACCATCCGTAGTAGTATCCCATACAGGTGTGCCACTTCTTATCTTTTATACAGTATTTTTACTGAAACTTCTCTATGTTTGGCTACATTTAGATACACCAATATTTCCCATTGTGTTACAGTTGCCTACAGTATTCAGTACAGAAACATGCTGTAGAGGTTTGTATCCTAGGCACAACAGTCTACACCATATAGCCTGGGTGCACAGTGGGCTATTCCACCTAGGTTTGCAGAAGTACACTCTGTAATATTCACACAACGACAAAATCACTGAAGGATGTATTTCTCAGAATGTATCCCCATCATTATCGTTAAGCAACACATACATATCTAGTTTGTTTGAAGATAATTTTTGCCAATTTAACCTCCAAATAAAATGTTTTTATCCAATGTCCAAGCAAATAGGTATAGTCATTTTGGAGATTAAAATAAATTGTGATTGTCAAAAATTCCTCCAGTATAGCAGCATAGTAACGATCACAGCCTGCTTAATAGGAGGGTGTTCTAAAGTAACTCTAGGACCTAGAGCAAGCCATCTTCTGGGCAAAGTCAGCTGGCTTAGGGTAATCTTGGCCTGAATCAAAGGATACTTATCTGGCAGTACTCTTTTGGTGTTCCTTGAAGAAAAGTATCACTAAAAGTAAAGCACACACTGCCATAAGACCAACCAGTGAGTGCTTCAACCACAATGGAAGAGGATGAAAATCCATCAAGAAAAAATATGTGATGTTTACTAAGAAGACATTAATCTAAAGTTCATAGATGCACAATCTTAATCTCCAGCCATTCAGTTCTAACATGTGCTAAAACCACAGCTCTATTCCTGTTGAGAGTAGGACCTATGTTGTTAAATGATGGCAATTTTCCACAAGGTCTCACCTGGGTCTGGTTCTAGCTCAGTCTCCACCTAGACAAGATCAGCAAAAGTTTTCCATGAAAATGTTGCTAGTGCTTAGAAAATAGGTAGCATAATAGTGAGAATATAAGGAAGGAAAAACCAAAAGAGTTCTCAGTTGCAGGGTTTGTCTAGGTTATGAGCCAGAGAGATTGGAGGCCTCTAATACAGAGAACAGGAAATGGAGTTTGTTCCTCTAATAAAAACAGTATCAAATCCTTACTGTGCGTATTTTAAAAATAAATATTTTGCTTTCTTATGCTGATTTGAGTGCCCTTCACTATATTCTTTTGGAACAACCCTTAGCATGAGCTGACCCACATTTGCAACAATCAAAGTGTTTTGGCACACTGTGTTTTCTCAGTGTTATAAACATGTATTATGTTTTATCACAAGTAACAGAAAACTAAGGCAGTATGACTGACCAGGGAGCAATGCATCACTGGTTTCAATCTAGGGTAGGATCTACTAGAGCTGAGGAGACACCAAACTATGCCCCAAGATTGGAGGTCCCATTCTTTCAGTTTAGAAATGCTGTGGTCAAATCCCAAAGGGAGAGGCATCAAAGAAGCACCCAGTTAGGGGTGATGCTTCTGAGACTCCCCATTCTCCACCAGGACATTATGAAAGGAGTGAAGCCAAACCCTGGAAGAATATACCAGAGGTCTGAGATACAAGCACACAAATCTAGGTTCCCTGCTCATCAGCACTCTCAGAGCCACAAAGCAAGGTTTCACTGAGCTCCAGCATTCCTTGGATACCTTCTATGAGCAAGGGTACGTGCTGAGGAGAGAGACATAAATGAAGAGTAATGGGGTGGATCCCTAGCCACAAGAAGCTCAGCATCTAAAAGATTTTCTCACGTTTTTGATTAACAGTTTTAGAGTTTTAGCTCTAACATTTAGATCTATGACCTATTTGGGACTAATATCTGTTTATGATATGATGTAATGGTTAAGGTTTATTTCTTTGTACACAACTAACCAATTGCTTCATTGCCAGTTGTTGAAAAGATCACCCTGGGAGAGAGATCCAAGATGGCAGCATAGCAGCAGCTCAGGATTGTAGCTCCCAGTGAAAGCGCAGAGAGCGAGTGGATGCCGCAATTGCAGACGAATTTTTGATGCCCACAGACTGGGAGATTCCTGGCGAAGGAGCCACATGGGTCACCAGCGCGACTCTTTTGG
>CAUYQU010064154.1:0-10666 GCA_963574635.1 Cheracebus regulus
AGCATAGATGCAATTCCCTGAGTGGAACCAACAGAGAGCAGTGCCATTTCACAGATAAGTTTCTTCTGTGTTTCAGATGCTGTCATACTGCTCTTTGCTATATGCCTGCATTTTCCTTAAAACGACTGTTGTGGGATTCTGCACAGAAAGCGCTTCTAAAGTGCTGCTTACACATGTCGTTTTAACTCTGTAAGTTGAATGCACACAGTGAAGTTCATTCAGTTAGGTAGGACCGTTTTGGTTTTAAAGCCAGATATTTCCCTTTTCACTGTGTACCCACATTCACCCTGGAACATTTAAATGCAGCTGCTAGAAGAAACGTGTTTCTTACTAGCAGATATGAAGGAGAGATGCATCTCCGTGAGTGGACCAACAGAGAGCAGAGCAGTTTGACAGATACGTTTCTTCTGTGTTTTAGAGGCAGTCTTATTGCTCTTTGCTATATGCTTGCATTATGCTGAAAATGACTGCTTTGGGATTCTGCACAGAAAGCATTTCTAAAGTGCTGCTTACACATATCATTTTACCTCTGTAATTTGAATGTACACAGTGAAGTTCATTTAGTTCGGTAGCACCGTTTTGCTTTTAAAGCCAGATATTTCTCTTTTCAGCATATACCCACATTCACTCTGGAACATCCAAACACAGCTCTATGGGAAACTTGTTTCTTACTAGCAGAAACAAAGCACAGATGGAACTCCCTGAGTGGAACCAACATAGAGCAGAGCAGTATCACAGATACGTTCCTTCTGTGTTTTAGAGGCAGTCTAACTGCTCTTTCCTATATGCTTGCATTATGTTGAGAACGACTGTTTTGGGATTCTTCACAGAACGCATTTCTAAAGTGTTGCTTAAACACATCGTTTTAACTCTGTAAGTTGAATGTACACAGTGAAGTTCATTTAGTTCGGTAGCACCATTTTGGTTTTAAACCAGATATTTCCCTTTTCAGCTTATTCCCACGTTCACTCTGGAAAATCCAAATGCAGCTCATAGAAGAAACATGTTTCTTACTAGCAGAAACAAAGGATAGATGCAACTCCCTGAGTGGAACCAATGGAGAGCAGAGCAGTTTGACAGATAAGTTTCTTTTGTGTTTCAGACGCTATCTTAGTGCTCTTTGCCTTATGCCTGCATTATGTTTAAAACGACTGCTTTGGGATTCTGCCCAGAAAGCGTTTCTAAAGTGCTGCTTACACACATTGTTTTAGTCTGTAAGTTGAATGTACACAGTGAAGTTCATTCAGTAGTGTTGCACCGTTTTGGTTTTAAAACCAGGTATTTCCCTTTTCAGCATATACCCACATGCACTCTGGAACATCCAAACACAGCTCTTATCAGAAACTTCTTTCTGACTAGTAGAATCATAGCATAGATTCTACTGCCTGAGTGCAATAACAGAGAGCAGAGCAGTTTCACAGATACGTTTCTTTTGTGTTTCAGACGGTGTCTCACTGTTCTTTGCTATATGGCAGCATTATCCTGAAAACGACTGATATGGGATTCTGCACAGAAAGCGTTCCTAAAGTACTGCTTACACACATTGTTTTAACTCTGTAAGTTGAATGTACATAGTGGAGGTCATGTAGTTCGGTAGCACTGTTTTGGTTTAAAAACCAGATATTTCCCTTTTCAGGCTTATACCCACATTCACTCTGGAACATCCAAATGCAGCTTGTAGAAGAAACGTGTTTCTTACCAGCAGAAACAAACCATAGATGCAACTCCCTCAGTGAAACCAACAGAGAGCGGAGCAGTTTCACAGATAAGTTTCTTCTGTGTTTCAGACCCTGTCTTACTGCTCTTTGTTATATGCCTTCATTTTGCTTAAAAGGACTGTTTTGGCATTCTGCCCAGAACGCGTTTCTAAAGTGCTGGTTACCCACATCGTTTTCCCTCTGTAAGCTGAATGTGCACAGTGAATTTCATTTAGTTCAGTAGCACCGTTTTGGATTTAAAACCGGATATTTCCCTTATCAGTTTATACCCACATTCACTCTGGAACATCCAAATGCAGCTCCTAGAAGAAACGAGTTTCTTTCTAGCAGAAACAAAGCATAGATGCAACTCCCTGAGTGGAACCAACAGAGAGCAGAGCAGTTTCACAGATATGTTTGTTCTGTGTTTCGGACGCTGTCTTACTGTTCTTTGCTATATGCCTGCACTTTGCGGAAAACGACTGTTTTGGGATTCTGCACAGAAAGCTTTTCTAAAGTGCTCATTATACACTTCGTTTTACCTCTGTAAGTTGAATGTACACAGTGAAGCTCATTCAGCTACGTAGCACCGTTTTCGTTTTAAAGCCATATATTTCCCTTTTCAGCATATACACACATTCACTCTGGAACATCCAAACACAGCTCTTATCAGAAACTTGTTTCTTATTAGCAGAAACAAAGCATAGCTGCAACTCCCTGAGTGGAACCACCAGAGAGCAGTGCAGTTTCACAGATAAGTTTCTTCTGTGTTTTAGACGCTGTCTTACAGCTCTTTGCTATATGCCTCAATTTTTCTTAAAATGACCCAGAAAGCCTTTCTAAAGTATTGTTTCCAATCGTCATTTTATCACTGTACATTGAATGTACACATTGAAGTTCATTCAGTTAGGTAGCACCGTTTGGCTTTTAAAGCCAGATATTTCACTTTTCACCTTATACCCACATTCACTCTGGAACATCCAAACGCAGCTCTTGGGAGAAACTTGTTCCTTACTAGCAGAAACAAAGCTTAGATGCAACTCCCTTAGTGGAACCAACAGAGAGCAGAGCAGTTTCACAGATACGTTTCTTCTGTGGTTCAGACGCTGTCTTACTGTTCTTTGCTATATGCTTGCATTTTGCTGAAAACGACAGTTTTGGGATTCTGCACAGAAAGCGTTTCTAAAGTGCTCCTTACATACATCGTTTTACATCTGTAAGTTGAATGTACATTTTGAAGGTCATTCAGTTAGGTAGCGCCATTTCGGTTTTAAAGCCAGATATTTCCCTTTTCTGCATATACCCACATTCACTCTGGAACATCCAAACAGAGCTCTTATCAGAAATATGTAGCAGAAACGAAGCATAGATGCAACACACTGAGTGGAACCCACAGAGAGCAGAGCAGTTTGACAGATACGTTTCTTCAGTGTTTCAGACACTCTCTTACTGTTCTTTGTCATATGCCTGCATGTTGCTGAAAATGACTGTTTTGGGATTCTGCCCAGAAAGAGTTTCTAAATTGTTGTTTCCAAACATCATTTTATCTCAGTAAGTTGAATGAACACAGTGAAGTTCATTCAGTTAGGTAGCACCGTTTTGGTTTTAAAGCCAGATATTTCCCTTTTTAGCATATACCCACATTCACTCTGGATCCTCCAAATGCAGCTCTTATCAGAAACTTCTTTCATACTAGCAGAAACAAAGCATAGATGCAACTCCCTGAGTTGAACCAATAGAGAGCAGAGTATATTGATAGATACGTTTCCTCTGTGTTTTGGAGGCAGTCTTACTGCTCTTTTCTATATGCTTGCATTATGCAGAAAACAACTGTTTTGGGATTCTGCAGAGAAAGCATTTCTAAAGCCCAGCTTACACACATCGTTTTAACTCTGTAAGTTGAATGTACACAGTGAAGGTCACTTAGATTGGTAGCACTGTTTTGGTTTTAAAACCAGAGATTTCCCTTTTCAGTTTACACCCACATTCACTCTGGAACATTTAAATCCAGCTGCTAGAAGAAACGTGTTTCTTACTATCAGAAACAAAGCACAGATGCAACTCCCTGAGAGGAACCAACAGAGAGCAGAGCAGTTTCACAGATAAGTTTCTTATGTGTTTCAGACGCTCTCTTAATGCTCTTTGCTATATGCATCCATTATGCTGAAAACGACTGTTTTGGGATTCTGCACAGAAAGCGTTTCTAAAGTGCTGCTTACACACATCATTTTAACTCTGTAAGTTGAATGTACACAGTGAAGTTCATTCAGTTATGTTGCACCGTTTTGGTTTAAAGTCAGATATTTTCCTTTTCACCATATACCCACATTCACTCTGGAACATCCAAACACAGCTCTTATCAGAAACTTGTTTCTTACTAGCAGAAACAAAGCATAGATTCAACTCCCTGAGTGGACCAACAGAGAGCAGAGCAGTTTCACAGATACGTTTCCTCTGTGTTTCAGACGCTGTCTTACTGTTCTTTGTTATATGGCTGCATTTTGTTGAAAACGACTGTTTTGGCATTCTGCCCGGAAAGCGTCTGTAAATTGTGGTTTCCAAACATCATTTTATCTTTGTAAGTTGAATGTACACAGTGAAGTTCATTGAGTTAGGTAGCTCCGTTTTGGTTTTAAAGCCAGATATTTCCCTTTTCAGCATATACCCACATTCACTGGGGAACATCCAAATGCAGCTTCAAGAAGAAATGTGTTTCTTACTAGCAGAGGCAAAGCATAGTTGCAACTTCCTGAGTGGGTCCAACAGACAGCAGAGCAGTTTGACAAATATGTTTCTTCTGTCTTTTAGAGGCAGTCTTACTGCACTTTTCTATATGCTGGCATTTTACTGAAAACGACTGTTTTGGGATTCTACACAGAAAGTGTTTCTAAAGTGCTGCTTGCACACATTGTTTTAACTCTGTATGTTGAAGGTTCACAGAGAAGTTCATATAGTTAGGTAGCACCGTTTTGGTTTTAAATTCTGTTCTCCATGCCTGCATTTTGTTGAAAATGACTGTTTTGGGTTTCTGCACAGAAAGCATTTGTAAAGTGCTGCTAACACACATCGTTTTAACTCTGTAAGTTGAATATACACATGTACACAGTGAAGTTCATTCAGTTAGGTAGCACCGTTTTGGTTTTAAAGCCAGATATTTTCCTTTTCACCATATACCCGCATTCACTCTGGAACATCCAAACACAGCTCTTATCAGAAACTTGTTTCTTACTAGGAGAAACAAAGCATAGATTCAACTCCTTGAGTGGACCAACAGAGAGCAGAGCAGTTTCACAGAAACGTTTCTTCTGTGTTTCAGACTCTGTCTTACTGTTCTTTGCTATATGGCTGCATTTTGTTGAAAATGACTGTTTTGGCATTCTGCCCGGAAAGCGTCTGTAAAGTGTTGTTTCCAAACATCATTTTATCTTTGTATGTTGAATGTACACAGTGAAGTTCATTTAGTTAGGTAGCACCGTTTTGGTTTTAAAGCCAGATATTTCCCTTTTCAGCATATACCCACATTCACTCTGGAACATCCAAACACAGCTCTTATCGGAAACTTGTTTCTTACTAGCAGAAACAAAGCACAGATGGAACTCCCTGAGTGGAACCAACAGAGAGCAGAGCAGTATGACAGATACGTTTCTTCTGTGTTTTAGAGGCAGTCTAACTGCTCTTTGGTATATGCTTGCATTATGCTGAATATGACTGTTTTGGGATTCTGCACAGAAAGCATTTCAAATGTGCTCCTTACACACATCGTTTTAACTCTGTATGTTGAATGTACACAGTGAACTTCATTGAGTAAAGTAACAATGTTTTGGTTTTAAAGCCAGATATTTTGCTTGTCAGCATATACCCACATTCACTGGGGAACATCCAAATGCAGCTCCAAGAAGAAATGTGTTTCTTACTAGCAGAGGCAAAGCATAGTTGCAACTCCCTGAGTGGGTCCAACAGACAGCAGAGCAGTTTGACAAATACGTTTCTTCTGTCTTTTAGAGGCAGTCTTACTGCTCTTTTCTATATGCTGGCATTTTACTTAAAACGACTGTTTTTGGATTCTACACAGAAAGTGTTTCTAAAGTGCTGCTTGCACACATTGTTTTAAATCTGTAAGTTGAATGTTCACAGAGAAGTTCATATAGTTAGGTAGCACCGTTTTTGTTTAAAAGCCAGATATTTCCCTTTTCAGCATATACCCACATTCACTCTGGAACATCCAAATGCAGTTCCTAGAAGAAACGTGTTTCTTACTAGCAGAAACAAAGCATAGATGGAACTCCCTGAGTGGAACCAAGAGAGAGCAGAGCAGTTTCCCAGATACGTTTCTTCTGTGTTTCAGACGTTGTCTTACTGCTCTTTGCAATATGCCTGCATTTTGCTTAAAACGACTGTTTTGCGATTCTGCACAGAAAGCGTTTCTGAAGTGCTGCTTACACACTTTGTTTCAACTCTGTAAGTTGAATGTACACGGTGAAGTTCATTCAGTTAAGTAGCAGCCATTTTGGTTTTAAAGCCGGATATTTCTTTTTTAAGCATATACCCACATTCAATCTGGAACATCCAAATCCATCTCCTAGAAGAAATGTGTTTCTTGCTAGCAGAAAGAAAGCATAGATGCAACTCCCTGAGTGGAACCAACAGAGATCAGAGCAGTTTCAGACATACGTTTCTTCTGTGTTTCAGACGCTGTCTTATTGCTCTATGCTATATGCCTGTATTTTGATGAAAACGAGTGTTTTGGGATTCTGCCCAAAAAGCATTTCTAAAGTGTTGTTTCCAAACATCAGTTAATCTCTGTACGTTGGTTCCACACAGTGAAATTCTTTCTGTTAAGTAGCACCATTTTGGTTTTACAGCCAGATATTTCCCTTTTTAGCATATACCCACATTCACTCTGGAACATCCAAACGCAGCTCTTAGCAGACACTTGTTTCCTACTAGCAGAAAGAAAGCAGAGATGCAACTCCCTGAGTGGAACCAACAGAGAACAGAGGAGTTTCACAGATACGTTTGTTCTGTGTTTCAGACGCTGTCTTACTGGTCTTTGCTATATGCCTGCATTTTGCTGAAAACGACTGTTTTGGGATTCTGCACAGTAAGTGTTTCTAAAGTGTTGTTAGCACACATCATTTTAACTCTGTAAGTTGAATGAACACAGTGAAGTTCATTCAGTTAGGTGGCACGGTTTTGGTTTTAAAGCCAGATATTTCCCTTCTCAGCATATACCCACATTCACTCTGGAACATCCAAATGCAGCTCCTAGAAGAAACGTGTTTCCTACTAGCAGAAACAAAACATAGATGCAACTCCCTGAGTGTGTCCAACAGACACCAGAGCAGTTTGACAAATACGTTTCTTCTGTGTTTTAGAGGCAGTCTTACTGCTCTTTGGTATATGCTTGCATTATGCTGAAAATGACTGTTTTGGGATTCTGCACAGAAAGCGTTTCTAAAGTGTTGTTAGCACACATCATTTTAACTCTGTAAGTTGAATGAACGCAGTGAAGTTCATTCAGTTACGTGGCACGGTTTTGGTTTTAAAGCCAGATATTTCCCTTTTCAGCATATACCCACATTCACACTGGAACACCCAAAAGCAGCTACTAGAGGAAACGGGTTTCTTCCTAGCAGAAACAAAGCATAGATGCAACTCCCTGAGCGGGTCCAACAGACAGCAGAGCAGTTTGACAGATACGTTTCTCCTGTGTTTTAGAGGCAGTCCTACTGCTCTTTGCTATATGCTGGCATTTTGCTGAAAATGACTGTTTTTTGATTCTGCACAGAAAGCGTTTCTAAAGTGCTGCTTACACACATCGTTTTAACTCTGTAAGTTGAATTTACGCAGAGAAGATCATTCAGTTAGGTAGCAAAATTTTGGTTTTAAAGCCAGATACTTCCCTTTTCAGCTTATGCCCACATTCACTCTGGAACACTCAAATTCAGCTCCTAGAATAAATGTGTTTATTACTAGCAGGAACAAAGCATAGATGCAACTCCCTGGGTGGAACCAACAGAGAGCAGAGTAGTTTCACAGATATGTTTCTTCTGGGTTTCAGACGCTGTCTTACTGCTCTTTGCTATATGCCTGCATTTTGCTTAAAACGACTGTTTTGGGATTCTGCACAGAAAGTGTTTCTAAAGTGTTGCTTACACATATCATTTTACCTCTGTAAGTTGAACGCACACTGTGACGTTCATTCAGTTAGGTTGCACCGTTTTGGTTTTAAAGCCAGATATTTCCCTTTTAAGCATATACCCACATTCACTCTGGAATATCAAAAAGCAGCTCTTAGAAGAGGCTTGTGTCTTACTAACAGAAACAAAGCATAGATGCAAGTACCTGAGTGGAACCAACAGAGAGCAGAGCAGTTTCACAGATATGTTTCTTCAGTGTTTCTGACGCTGTCTTACTGTTCTGTGCTATATGCCTGCATTTTGCTGAAGATGACTGTTTTGGGATTCTGAACAGAAAGCATTTCTAAAGTGCTGCTTACACATATCGTTTTTACTCTGTAAATTGAATGTACACTGTGAAGTTCATTCAGTTAGGTAGCAACGTTTTGGTTTTTAAACCAGATATTTCCCTTTTGAGCATATAACTACATTCACTCTGGAACATTCAAATGCAGCTCCTAGAAGAAACGTGTTTCTTACTAGCAGATACAAAGCATGTATGAAACTCCCTGAGTGGAAACAACAGAGAGCAGAGCAGTTTGACAGATATGTTTCTTCTGTGTTTCAGACCCTGTCTTACTGCTCTTTGTTATATGCCTGCATTTTGCTGAAAACGAATGTTTGGGGATTCTGCCCAGAAAGCATTTCTAAAGTGTTGTTTCCAAACATCATTTTATCTCTGTAACTTGAGTGTACACAGTGAAGTTCATTCATTTAGGTAGCACGGTTTTGGTTTTAAAGCTAGATATTTCTCTTCTCAGCATATACCCACATTCACTCTGGAACACCCAAATGCAGCTGCTAGAAGAAACGTGTTTCTTACTAGCAGAAACAAAGCATAGATACAACTGCCTGAGTGGAATCAACGGACACTAGAGTAGTTTCACAGATACGTTTCTTCTGTGTTTCAGAAACAGTCTTACTGCTCTTTGTTATATGCTGGCATTTTGCTGAAAATGACTGCTTTGGGATTCTGCACAGAAAGTATTTGTAAAGTGCTGCTTACACGCATCGTTTTTACTATGTAAGTTGAATGTACACAGTGAAGTTCATTCAGTTAAGTAGCACTGTTTTGGTATTAAAGCCAGGTATTTTCCTGTTCAGCATATACCCACATTCACTCTGGAACATCGAAATGCAGCTCCTAGAAGAAACGTGTTTCTTACTAGCAGAAACAAAGCAGAGATTCAACTCACTGAGTGAAACCAAAAGAGAGCAGAGCAGTTTCATAGACACATTTTTCCTGGGTTTCAGACCCTGTCTAACTGCTCTTTGTTATATGCCTGTATTTTGTTGAAAATGACTGTTTTGGGATTCTAAACAGAATGCATTTCTAAACTGCTGCTTACACACATGGTTTTACCTCTGTACGTTGAATGTACACGGTGAAGTTCATTCAGTTAGGTAGCACCATTTTGGTTTTTAAGCCATGTATTTCCTTTTTCAGCATATACCCACATTCTCTCTGGAACATTCAAATGCAGCTCTTAGAAGAGAATTGTTTCTCACTAACAGAAGCAAAGCATAGATGCAAATCCTTGAGTGGAACCAACAAAGAGCAGAGCAGTTTCACAGATATGTTTCTCCTGGGTTTCTGACGCTGTCTTACTGCTCTTTGCTATATGCCTGCATTTTGCTTAAAACGACGGTTTTGGGATTCTGCACAGAAAGCGTTTCTGAATTCCTGCTTACACACATTGTTTTAACTCTGTAAATTGAATGTACACAGTGAAGTTCATTCAGTTATGTAGCACTGTTTTGGTTTTCATGCCAGATATTTCCCTTTTCAGCCCATTCCCACATTCACTCTGGAAAATCCAAAGGCAGCTCCTAGAAGAAAAGCGTTTTTTACTTGCAGAAACAAAGCATACATGCAACTCCCTGAGTGGAACCAAGATACAGCAGGGAAGTTTCAGAGATACGTTTCATCTGTGTTTCAGAAGCAGTCTTACTGGTCTTTGTTATATGCTGGCATTTACTGAAAACGACTGTTTTGGGATTCTGCACAGAAAGCATTTCAAAAGTGCTGTTTACACACATCGTTTTAACTCTGTAAGTTGAATGTACACAGTGAAGTTCATTCAGTTAGGTAGCAATGTTTTGGTTTTAAAGCCAGATATTTCACTTTTCAGCACATTCCCACATTCGCTCTGGAATATCCAAAGGCAGCTCATAGAAGAAAAGGGTTTCTTCCTAGCAGAAACAAAGCATAGATGCAACTCCCTGAGTGGAATCAACAGACAGCAGAGCAGTTTCACAGATACGTTTCATCTGTGTTTCAGAAGCAGTCTTACTGCTCTTTGTTATATGCTGGCATTTACTGAAAATGACTCTTTTGGAATTCTGCACAGATAGCTTCTCTAAAGTGCTGCTTACACCCATCGTTTTAACTCTGTAAGTTGAACGTACACAGTGAAGTTCATTCAGTTAGTTAGCACCGTTTTGGTTTTAAAGCCAGATATTTCTCTTTTCAGTATAGGCCAACATTCTCTCTGGAACATGCAAATTCAGCTCTTAGAAGAAACGTGTTTCTTACTAGCAGAAACAGAGCATAGATGGAACTCCCTGATTGGAACCAACAGAAAGCAGAGCAGTTTCACATTTATGATTATTTTGTGATTCAGACGCAGTCTTGCTGCTGTTAGCTATATGATTACATTTTGCTGAAAATGACTGTTTTGGGATTCTGCACAGAAAGCGTTTCTAAAGTGCTGGTTACACACATGGTTTTACCTCTGTAAGTTGAATGTACACAGTGAAGTTCATTCAGTTAGGTAGCACCGTTTTGGT
>CAUYQU010064155.1:0-24522 GCA_963574635.1 Cheracebus regulus
CATGGATGAACCTGGAAACCATCATTCTCAGCAAACTGACACAAGAACAGAAAATCAAACACCGCATGTTCTCATTCATAGGTGGGTGTTGAACAATGAGAACACATGGACACAGGGAAGGGAGCATCACACACTGGGATCTGTCTGGGGAAAATAGGGGAGGGACAGCGGGGGGTGGGAGTTGGGGAGAGATAGCATGGGAGAAATGCCAGATATAGGTGAAGGGGAGGAAGGCAGCAAATCACACTGCCATGTGTGTACCTATGCAACAATCTTGCATGTTCTTCACATGTACCCCAAAACCTAAAATGCAATAAAAAAATAGGAGTAATAACACTATTTCACAGGTTGTTTAGAAGATCAAAAGAAATTGCATGCTAGAAATGCTTTCAAGTAATAATCACTCAATAGTTGCACATTTTCCTACTCCTTTTCTTAACGAATTGGAAAATGGAAGGGCTGGCATTGGGGAGAGGAAGAAGAAAGTAAAGAGCACTTATTCTGTGACTCACAGGGACACAGGGGTATCAATACCAAGTTAGCCTATTGATGGTCATTGTGTTTCTGTTCATGTAACTAGAGCAATTAGGACTCTGCATTGTTCTTATATGCCTCATCTAGCACATAGTCCTTTGGGACCTGGGGTCCTGCGATGCTCCTGGAAATTGTATAAGGCCTGGATTATTCAGGCCCTGCTACCTACCTATGCATACACTGCTAGCTCTTTGCATAGGCCTGCACTTGGCAGGACTGGAGGGGCACAGATTTAAGCTAGTTCAATAACTTATGAGTAAACCATTTAACATCTGGACATCCATTCCTTCAATTCTATATTGAGAATACGATTACTGACTCATCTCACAGACTCCAGAGTTAAGCATCTTGGGTTGAGTCTTGATTCTGTTACTGTTTCCTCTTGTAAAGTGGAGATAATAATGTGTACCTTATGAAGCTGTGGTCAAGGTAAAATAATCCGCTAAGATGCTTAAAACACTATCTAGCCTGTAGTAGGCTATCAGTATTATTTTTACTCTTATTATCAATACCTCTACCTGTTTATCGTAGCCCGTTTTCTGCTGCTATCACAGAATATCACAGACTAGGTAATTTATGAAGAACAGAAGCTCATGGCTCTGGAGGCTAGGAAGTCCAAGAGCATGCACCAGCATCTGGTAAGGGTAAACCCATGGTCGAAGGCAGAAACAAGACCAAGACAAAAAGGGAGCCGCATTCCCAAAATAATGAACCTACCCTCCTGACAACAGCCTTAATCCATTCATGAGGGCAGTGTTAATCCATGCATGACCTAATCACCTCTTAAAAGTCCCATCTGTTAATACTGTCACAATGGCACTTAAATTTTGACATGAGTTTTGGAGGGGATATTCAAACCATAGCACTCTTTGAATGCCCATGGAAGCCTATGATCAGCTGAGTAGCCTCACTGCCAATACAAGCTTCAAATCATGGCTAATTAATCCATTAAGGCTGCAGCTTCAATGACAAATGAAAATGTGTAGAATTCATCTTTTTTTTAAAAATTTATTTCCCGACCTGTCATCTCTCACAGGATAATGGCTTCTAGGCAGGCCCAGTATTCTATATGATGTTCCTGGGGAATTGACATAGAGATTTCAGGTGGTGTGAAAGATGGAATCCTTACCAGAGGTTTTCAGAGAAGAGGAAATAAATGACCTCACAGCATCCCTTCTGACTCATTCTGTGCCTCTGTGGCTCATGATGTGGCCATTTTGTGTCCCAAAAGCCTAACTATTGAGGCTTACGCAACAGATTAAGGTCAAAAGGAGCTTATTGGCTGACTTAGTAATGATTATTGTTGATAACAACACTCTTACAAATAGCATTTACAAGTCCTTTCCTGTATATCATTTCACTGGATTCATTCATTCAATCATTTACCGAACACTCGCTGGGTATTTACTATGTGCAAGGCTCTGTGTAAGGTAACAATCAGTCAACAAAATATATTGAAATGCTAAGCATATAGAAGCAAACAAGTTTCCAGACATGAATCACAAAAATTCACAATTAAATCGAAGAAGTTGGATCAGATTAAAGAATAGCCAAGGCACAGGTCCTATGATAGAATCAGGGTACTTGTAGGACATGGTACAAGCAAAAGAGTGACAGTTCTATCTGGGAGGGATTGAACGAGAAAGACTTCATACCTGGGACCCATGTCTTAGGACCAAATGCTAACTTCCAAGTGATCCTACTGCCATACCTGAGTCAGTTCTGCCACCTGGTTCTCCTAGATGATGGAGGCCCACTCATGTGCCTGATCTCTGAGCAATACCCACTCCTTGGTTTATCTAAATCTGTGTGCTATATTCAAATTGCCCCTGTAAGGTTTAGAATTTTCAAAATGTGGCTACCAGCTCACAATCATAGTTACACCTTTAACAAACAGGCATAATATTTATGACTCTTTGAATCCCACAGGATTACTATGAGCATTAAATGAGATCATGGATAGAGATACAATGCTAATGATATAAAGGCTCCTTTTTGAATTCTTAATATGTACCAGACATCAAGTACTTTATACAAATCTTTGCTCATCTTCACCTTTTTTATACATAGATATGAATTCCTTTTTTTTATAGAAGTTCAGTGACTTAGTCAAGGTCATATAAGTAGAAAGCAGCAGAATTCATCTATTGCAAACGCCATTTTATTATTATGTATCTCTTTCCTCTATACCACATTTCCTCTCCAAAGTGAAAATAAATAAATACATATATACATACATATACACAATCGCAATGGTGCACCTGCCATTTACCAGGCACCAAAATAGGCATTTTGTTTGATATGAAACTCATAACAAGATATCTCTTTTTAAAACAGGTGTTTTTTTTTTCCAAAAAGATTAAAACAGTAAGACAACTGTTGCTCAGAGAGGATGAAAAAAATCAAACAGCTTGTTGATGGTAAAGCCAGAGTTTGAACCCAGTTGTTGACTGAAAAGTTGTCTTTGCACTATGTCACACTGCCTCCCAAGATCCTCAGTTTGCTGCTAGCTGACTGTTGCTTTCCCTTCTTGGTACTTACTTCTTCCATCTGTAAAATTACAATCTCTAAGAGCTCTTTCAGCTTTGAGGTTCTCAGGTTCTAAGATATAAACAGGTAGAGATGAAAGGCAGACAGAGACATTCTATACTAGGACAGCAGAGATACAGGATTGCAAAGATAAGAGAACATTTAGGAAAAGTCACACATTATGGGGTTGGAGTTAGAGCAACTCCATTCTTTCGATAGGGGAACAGAGGAGGCTTCATGAAGGAAGCAGCATTTAAGCAAGACCTAGAAGGATGAGGATGAGCTTGAAATGTTAAAAAGATAGGCACTATTTCAAGAAAAGGAAAAACACAAAAAGTACTCAGAGGACTGAAAATAAAGTATGTTTGAATAATGGTGATTTGTCTGATGTGGTTTTTATCCCATAAAGGAGCAGAGGAATCAAGGGGAAAGAGGTTATAATGATGAATTTCACCTCAATGGTAGCAGTAGTTTCAGTTGGATTTTTGGGCCACCTATATGTAGCAACCTTTGCTCCTGGTCTTCATTAAGGTGCCACACAATTCCTGATAATTTGAGTTGTGTAACTAAGCTGGGGGAGTGGCCTGCTGTGTGAAGGTGATGCAGTCCATGGACATAGGCAGTATTGGCAGAGGCCTTCTGCGTCTTTCATTGTGGACCCTGGAGTAAAGACAACTTATATTTGCCTGTTATACCTCTGAATATAGGTAGGGGAGCCTACAAATACCCAGCCTGTCATGTCAGACTTAAGTCTGATGAAAGAATAATCACTTAATGATTTAAAAATTTTCCTGTAGTTGTGATCTCTTGGCTTATTCCATTGTATTATATTTGGGCGGCACACACTGTAGAAGAAAGAACAACACTTTTAGGGGAAAACAGACTTAAGGTGGAATTCTGGCTTCACTTTTAACTAGCTGTTTTCATTTCAGGCAAGTTACTCAAATGCTCCGACCCTCGTTTTTCTTATCGTAAAACGAGCATAATATTTTTCTTACAGAATTGCTATAAGGGTTTGACACAAAAGGCACACCTAGTACAGTCCCTGATACTTAGTATTGAGAATGGACATTAGCCTTCTTCTAATCCAGATGTGGAACCAGCTCAAAAAGAAAACAGAACATGGGCAATCAGATGTATGCCTCTGCTCAGGTAACGAGGCATGATGCATTGAAAAGGGGGCCCAAGATAGCATTGTTTTAAATAAAAGTCTTAATTCCCTTTTGATTTCCTTGTTCAAATCACTTAAGGGGAGCTTTCTGTAGTTCTGCTAATGAAGTCATCCTCAAAATCACTTTCAGACAGACTATTACTCAATAATAAACTAACTGCATGATAATACATACACCCAAGCCCCCAAGTTGGGTGATTTTTTAAGATCAGAATCCGTACAAACAGTCATTGAGAGTCTTAAGGGGGTCATTTGCAGAGATTGGATTTCTCCAAAAGAAAAGAATATACCCGTTTTATTCTCTTTATTTTGCCAGCTCATCAAGAAGAAAATGATGAAAAAACTCTAATGCCTACAGTACAATTCATCACAAGGAATTTATGGTAGAAAAATGTTTTCAATTTATAATGGCAGTAATAAGTGACATTGGGCAAAGGCTGAAAGAGACTTTTTTTCCTACCAGGAGTCGGCCAGGAATAGAAGAGGAATGTAATCATTACTCATCCCTGGATGCTGAATGTTCAAAGGCATCTTACACAACAGCAGGCATTTTATTACCCTGCTATACACCAGGCATAAAAATTTTTTACCAAAACTATAATTTGCTGTTTATAACTGAGTCCAATTAAGGTCACATGGTGGGTAAATGGGAGGATCCTCTCCTTGTCAGAACCCTAAGGCTTACTTTGACAAGTCCAGACAAAAGGGTTGGTCTCAAAAAGGAAGCCATGTTGTAGTGTTTGGTTTAAAAAAATTATTTTTAACACAAACACATACACTTCATTGGTAGTTTTCTAATAATTAGAATGTAATGGTAGAAAACTCTGAGCACCATTCCCAAAATCCGCTGTGTTTCCATATACTTCATGGTCCTTAATTCCCTTGATTGATTTCATATGGCCAAGGCATTCTTCCCTGTTCTCATCTTTCACTCTCCAGTCTGGAAATGGGAAGTCACCAAGACCTGTGAGTACTTACCACTATCACTGTCATCATAATTCTGCTGGCCTCATCACCTTCATTCATTCTACACTTACTCAAAAATTCAAATCAACAAATATTTATTGTATGTCAATATGTCAAGCATTAACAATGTAACAGTGATTATTTCATAATCTCCTGTTTTCAAGACAAGGAACATCTAATTTAGTAGAGCAGGTAGCTTAACAATCACATCACTGCATGATTGCAAGATTACATGATTGCATGATAAGCACTCTGCTAGAGGATATACTTGGTACACAGATTCAGAAGTAACAGAAGCTGAATAACAAATTTAGCATAGAGGTGCCAAAAGAATGCTTCCTGGAGGAGATGCCCTTTTTAAAGTTGAGTTGTGATGGATGAGTGAGCATTTTCCAGTAGGAAACGGGTAGAAAGGCAGGACAGGCAGAAGAAGGAACATGATGTACAATGGTGAAACAGTATGGCACAAGAATACAACAGAAAGTAGTCAAGTTTAGCTGAAGCACAAAGCCTAAGGGTGTTGATTAATTTGTTATAGGTTAGGTGTTATTCTGTATGCCCTAGAATCACAGATGTGAAAAAACACAGCCACTCATCTCAGAGCTACTAATTTACAACCAGGGAAATTTTCTTTCTCTTTGGCATGTATTCTTTTTCAGGAAAGTTAACTGACTTGACTTTGTTGTGCTTTTGTTGTTTGTTTTTGTTTTGAGGGTTTCTTTTGTTTGTTTTCTTGTTTGTCTTGATGGTCTTTGTTTTATCCTTTGACAGACCTAAATGAAGAGAGAGAGTAAAATGTGAAAATCTGGGATCAGAAATCTCCGTCAGAGAGAACAGGAAATACCCTAAGGAAAAAACAAATGTTCCTAGGGGTAGCCGGAACTATCCCTAGGAACTATAGGGATAGTAGCCTAAGGAATAACAAGAAAACCAAAGTGCTGGAGCAGAGTGAGGAAACAGAAGAATAGTATGCAACAAACAAAGAGAGCAACTTGGGAACCAGATCACATGTGGCCTCTTGAGCAATATGGTAGATCACATGTGGCCTCTTGAGCTTTGGACTTCATTCTATGTGAATACTAAGCCACTGAAGGATTAAGAATAGAAAAATGAAATTATAGGACTCTCATTTTAAAGGGAACAATCTGGTTGCTGTGTGCAGCATAGACTGCAGAGGGGAGTGGGGACATAAATGAGGAATTTGTTAGGAGAGGGGCCTCTAAACAGACTGAAGATGACTGGGGCAATGATGGAGGAGAGAAGTGGTTAGAATCAGGACATATTTGAATATCATTACTTAACTGTCTCTCTCCCATTTTACTTAATTCCTCCAATGTCTGAACTGTTCATTCTACACATAGAGAAACTGAGTCCTAGAGGGGAAGGACTTATTTAAGGCCACACAGTGGGGCCACGGTGGAGACGGACCTGGGACCTAGATATGCTGCCTCTTTTTTAGCCTCCCAAATTTTCTACCACCTTCTCCCAGTCCAAGTCAATTGCATTGTTTTTCATAAGCTTGTAATACCATCCTCCTGATGGCATTTTAAGAAAACCAGACGGCATTCAGCAGAAAGCCTGGCCAGCATCAAGAGAAACCAGGACTTTGATGTGCTCCAATTGGAGCACAGAATATATGTAGAAAATACCAAGCAAATGTTTGGACTCAGAATCCAAAATAGCATGTATTTAACTTTGCAATTTAAAAAGCTAAATTCAAACATGTGTCTTGTTGGTTTTCCAGAAAACATAGAATCTTGAAGCATAAAATTAAATAAACACCAGCCACAACTGTGGTCTCTTTCTCCCTCTGTCCCTCTCTCTTTTCCTCCAGCACTTTTCCTAATTCTTTTCAAACTCCCTCTTTCATTAGATTAGGAACTTTCCATTGTTTGGTCTGTATAAGGCACCTAATTCACATTGGCTAATACCATAATACACCACGGACATTCCTTATTTCTCAACTGCATTATACATGGCCAGCTCTCTGGGCCTTTGTTCAAGTTATTTCTCTGCCTGCTCTCTTCCTTAATGCCCTCTATTTCTCTGAAATGCACTCTTTGCAGTTTCCTTCTTCAAAGGCTATTCCACAATTCTTCCTGCCATTTAATTGGCTACTTCATTCCTCTTAAATCTTCTTGCAAAAATATAGCTATGAAATCCTCAATTTCTTCAACTTTACAGTGGAGATAAAAATATTTCTGTTTGTCCCACAGAGATTTGCAAAGATTAAATGAATAAATATCCATGAAATAGTTTTGAGGAGAGTAAAGTGCTCCACTGATAGTATTAGTCTTTTGCCCTCCCTCCCTCCCTTTTTCTCTCTCTCCCCCTTCCTCCTTCTTTCCTTCTTTCCTAATTCATCAGGAAAAAATACCATTCCTTTGTTAGGGACATGAGGTGCCCCAAACACATAAATGTAGTAGATTTCATCATGACCCAGAATGATAACTAGACAAGCAGCGTCCTTCGGCATCTAGGTCCAGTGTACCCCATAGGACTGTTAAAATAGTATCTACCCTACAGGACTCTTATAATGGCTCAATTAAAAGATGTATGTAAGGTTCTTTCACTCATTTCTGGCACATGACAACTGACAAAATAACAACAGCTAACATTCATCAAACACGTGCTAGGCAGATTCTAAACATATTACTTGTATTTCATTTAATCTCTGAGACAACTCTTTGAGGATTATTGTCATCCCAGTTTTTTAGATGGGAGAACTGAGGCACAGCAAGGTTAAATTACTTGCCTAAGATCATATAGATTGAAAATAACAGTTAAGATTTGAGCCAGGTAGTCTGACTCCATGTCCAGTTCACTTAACCATTGTGGTGAACTGTCTCTAAATAAGCAGTAGACTTAATTGCTGTTATTAATGAGGTCAGCACCAGAAAGGAGAGAAGCAAATGTGGTGTCTTGGAAAGCCTCACAAAAATCCTTCACAGCACTGCAGCCCTGCCGAGTTGATTCAGAACATAGAAATGCCTGATGGTTCCTTTCAAAATGGCTCCCGCTGACAGAATTCCAGATCCCCACACTTTGCTCTTTGGCATTAATTAAAACAAAGGAGTTAATCAAGATAAACTTCCACACCTGCCCAGCACCAGCCTGGAAGTTTATCATGTCTAAATATGTTTCTCATGCAGTTACTGCAAATTAGTTTCTGAAAGTGAATTTCAAGGTCTAGTGACTCTGAGGTTCCCTAACTCCGTTTTCATTAAGTTTTCACAAATGATCTACTGTTGCATTATTCTTTTATAGCGCAGATTTAAGGCCCCACTATGAAAAGCAATTATGTTGTCAGAAAAGTGTATTTTAACTTATTAAAAAATCTGAAAGGTTTCAGAAAACTATTTATTTAGGTTCTCATCAGGAAAGCATTTTGACAGTCCTCAGAAAAAAAGCACTTTTCAGTTGCATACTATTTGGAGTAGCCTAACAAGGCCTTTCCACAACATATATGTGGAGTAGTGGAACGAGCACAGTGCAGAGCATCAGGAGGCCTTGGGTTCTACTTCCAGCAGGAAGGCCTTGGGTCAGTCTGTCCTCATCTGAAAAACACAGGGTTTGTACACAGTAACCTCCAGAACATCAAGTGTACAGAGGTTCTATGATTACAACTGCCTGTACCGAGCACCTACTATATCTCAGGGATGGTGTATATCTAACGCTGAGAGACATTCTATATCATTCCCATTTTATAGATGAGGAAACTGAAGCTTAAAAAGGTTAGATGACTTACCCAAGGTCACTCAGTAGATAGTAGATTTGGGATGTAACCACTATTATATATTCTATGGCAGGTGTCCCCAAAACCCCTGCCATGGACAGGTACTGGGCCACGGCCTGTTAAGGAACCAGGCAACACAGCAGGAGGTGAGTGGTGGCAAGGAGCGAGAATTACTGCTTGAGCTCAGCCTCTTGTCACATCTGTGGCAGCATTAGATTCTCATAGGAGTGAGAACCTGTTGTGAACTGTGCATGTGAGGGATCTAGCTTGTGTGCTCCTTATGATAATTTAAGGCCTGATGATCTGACCTGGAACAGTTTCATCCTGAAACCATCTTCCCCATCTTCCCCAGTGGAAAAATTCTCTTCCACAAAACCAGTCCCTTGTGCCATAAAGATTGGGGACCATTCTTCTGTGATATATACACATGATGAAATAGTATTGAGGGGAAAAAAAACCAGAAAGAACTGTTGATATATTCAATCATATGGATGGTTGACTTAAAGAAATCAGATATAAAAGAGTTCATACTCTTTGACTCCATTTATATTTATATGAAGTATTTATTTAAAGTTCAAGAACACACAAGACTAGTATGTGGCAATGGAATAAAAAAGGGCTGCCTATGAAGGAGTGGAGGGTGAATAGACAGAAGAACTTTCCGAGGTAATAAAAACATTCTAAATCTTGATAGGGATGGTTACAAAGATGTACACATTATCAATGCCCATGGAATAAAATGCTTACATTCAGTGCATTTTACTGTACATGAACCTCAAAAAAAGTATATGTGGCTCGTGGGCAGTTTGTTTGGCTTGTGAACTCCATACACTGACACCAGTATACAAAGACTTGGCTCCTTCGAATAGGCCGGGGCAGTGCACCCACACTCTAGGAATCTTAGAGGCAGGGGTAGCACCCTTCTCTGTCTGCTTCTCCATCTATGCAGGCCTCTGATGATGCCGGGCAAGATCTCTGCATTGAAAGAATGATCAAGGCTTTTGTTTGTGCCTTCTTCCTGCATGACTATGGGTCAGTAATTCCCCTTCATGGATACTAGTTTTCTCATTTTAAAATAAACAGTCTCCAAGCACCTTTCTAGCTCTAAAATTATCTCACTTTGTTCTGATGTGCTTTTTTCATGACAAGTTACCATGCCTAGTTGCTTTCATTATGGAAAGCTGGACCTAGTGCAAGAGAGGTAGGGAAGCTGAAGAGAAATGGTCAAGTTAGGGATATAGATTTAGCCCGTCTATATCTTCTCATATGGTGATTATAAGTAAGATCATGAAATAATATGAAAGGTGAAATAGGAGAATGAGGACTCAGACATGATCCCAGTTTAGGTCTCAGTCCATGGACAAAATAAGAATTCAGTTGTGTCTTATTTTTAGCTTATTTTTTGTATGCCTCCTCTATTCTAGATGCTGACTACTACCCTTTAAAAGTAGTCCCTGATTTCATTCTCAATCCTGTGGGGTAGGCATCGTTATCCCATTTTATAGGTGAAGAAAGGTTAAATAATTTGCCTGAGGTACGTGACTTTCTTACAGCATAGCAAGAATCGGATTCATGTATCTCTACTTTGAACCTCTATCTTAAAAGACAGTGTTGGCCTGAAGTTAGCCTATGGGTCAGTGCTCAGCCTGAAGCCAAGTTTAAGAGGCTCAGTCTGTGACCAAGATCAGTGATCAGTATAAGACAGGGGTTAGAAAGACTTGTTCATTTTTTGGCAGACATTATTTTTGAAACCAAAGCCTTGGGGATAAAAAAAAATACATTTTAGATTGGAAAGAAAAGAGAACTAATTTGAGGATGGCACCCACTGTTTGTTATGCAGTAAGGGCTGCAAGAGGAACAATTAGAAGACTCTTAGTCCATGTAGCCCTAAAATATACCATTTGATATAGGTATCACTAGGCTCATATAGATCAAGCAACTAGCCCAAATTTGTCAAATTTGAAACATTCTCATGAACACTGAATTCTATCTTTAGTTCATAGTGTGTAGTGTGTGTGTGTGTGTGTGTGTGTGTGTGTGTGTGTTGGAAAATATGTACAACAGAATAAAGGTTACAGTAAAATGCTTGAGATGTCCTCAAGCAAATTCTTTTTCTTTTCTAATTGATATAGATTTCACTAAGTTGTTGTGGTGATATTCCCATAACTATTCATGGCTATAATTTTAAAATGCCAAACCATCTATTTGAATTAAGGCATGAAAAATAAAGTTATCTTTATAATATATTTGGATATATTTCCTGGCTAATTAACTGTGTACATATCAGATTTTAGGGTGAATTGCTCTACTGCAGCCTCTTCCAACTTCCTAATAAAACATACAGGAAAGACAAAGAAATAACAATGATTTACAATAACCACAATTAGAATGACAATCTATTGCTAGAAACTGGGAGTTACTTCTATGAACTCTAGTACTGCCAGAGCAGGGCTAAAGAAAACAGTTAATTGCCTACTTATGCTTTGTCACAAGAAATAGACCAGGGCCTTCCCCTGAAAGAAGGTAGGAAAACACACACATACACACACACACACACACACACACACACACAATTCATCCCTAGACCACTATCTGTGGGACTGAAGAGCTTTAACAGGCAGCAAAGTGGCAGCCAGTCCTCTAGTTCATGAGCATTGCTATTTGAGGCAGCCAAAGTACTTCTCTCTTCAATCCCTGCTCAAACCGTTCTCCCGCTAGACCTATCTTACTGCACTTATTCAATGACTTCAACTTTCAGAAAACATCAAGGGTACTGATTATAGGATGCTGCATCCTAGGAACTGTCATCTACACTTGTAAAACAATGTAGCCAAGCATGACAGACAAGATATGGTAACAGGGTTATTAGAGATAATAGCACTGGGGTTTTGTGTGCTTGTTTGTTTATTTAATGTGCTACAGAGAACAAAGTAGTGTAGGTTAGAGAAGATCCCATCTCAGTACATCACAGACTGGATGTGTTAGATGAGATGCTCTGAAAATCTGACATCAAACAGCCTGTATCTGCAATAAATTTACTTTGGGAAATGCCTGTGAGAGAAAATGGGGAGCAACCTGTGAGAGACTGGGATTGTAGTCAGATATAATGTAGGTACTCAAGGGTATGACCTGGAGTGAAGGATAAAGGGAAAGAAGGAAGGAAGTTTATGAAGAAGTGTCTTAGACTGCAGTCTAGTTGTAAGGAAAGATAGCCAAGGCCAACAGGGAGAGCTTCGACCAAGGCTGCCTCTCAGAAGAGTCCCCCATTATCCAGGAATAGGACAGCCTTAATATCCCAGCTGAGCTGAGATTTTTTCTGGGGGCAACCTGTGGAATGTGTAGCCTCTGTGCAAATGCAGCAGATTTCAGTACAGCAGCTGGGAACCTCAGTCAATTATAGTTCTTGCATGAGAAGTACTCTGCTGGCTGCCACACTGGGAGAGGTGTACCACTTAGCTCCTGGTACAGACCCGAGGAGGAGATATGAACACAGTGATGAGAAATGCCACATCCTATATTTCATCCACAAAGTCTAGTTAGAGCCCCATAAATTTTATTTTTAAAAAAGCTTGATTGAGGAGAAATTTATGAACCAAAGCCTAATTGAGTCTATAGACATTCTTATTACTTCCCCATTTAACTCACCTATTTGGCAAGTGAAGTAAGTGGATGAATCTTGGAGAATGACTATAAAATACTATAAATTTAAATAGGTGGTGACTGTAATTGCAGTTGTTATTCTGGAAATATTTATTGGCTAAATATCAAACAATTCCTATTTCTGGCACCTTGTATAAGCTATTGTTCAGGCAAACACTTTTCTCTTTATCAATTTTCAAAGACCACAGGAAACAGATTTTACCTGTCAGAGACCATAGCAGATGTTTCCTATATTTTTGTAGGGCTATTTCGACTTTCTTGCTTTTTTATCATAATCTAGTTTCCTGAGCTCTTAATTATCTTGACTCCCACAGATTGTCCTAATGGTACACTATGTTGATAGCTTGCAATATTATAAGGAGGAAGTGGCAAGTGCCGTAAATGCTTTAGAAGACACAGAATGTGAGAAAGAACAAGACAAAAAGTCAGAGATAAATCTCATAAAAATCTAGTAACCTATTGTTTCAGTGAAAGTTTAAAATGTCTAGGAGTCTGGGGCATATTGGAATATCCCCTCCAGAATGAAAAAATTAAGTTGCTATATTTTGTATAAAGGAAGCACAATGACAAGTGGGCCTTTCTGGAGTTTGAAGGAAACATGTACCGTATTTGACTGTGTTGTCTTTGTCCCTTTATTGAATAATCTGTAATGCTGCCAGTTTTTGGTGGAGCCCACAGAAAGAGAATACTGTGCAGTAGGTCTAGACTACAATGAATGCTGCTCTGGTTTAGACCTTATAACCCCAGAGACCTAAAATTACTGTGGTCAATAGGGATACTCTATGAAGCCTATGGCAAGCTCCAGTAGGAAAACCACACAGAAGATTCCTATAGGTAAGAGAAAACCATCTTAACTATCTTGTTTTGAGAACAGCTGCTACTTGTGTTGCAAACTCTGATAAAGATGGAACATCTGACTCTGGGACATCAAGTGGTTATGTGGCCTGAGTTGCCCCTTATGAGCCAAGTATAATCTGACTCCCAGGAAGCCATAAGATTGAGCCTACTATCCAGTAACAAGTGAAAATGGTAGAAGTGATATAGTGGCATACAAGGTTCTAATAGATATGAAGAGGGAAGTAAGTTGTATGAATAGGTACGTTAGATTCCTAGAGTATTTCTTCCTGCAGCACTGTTTCCTTTCCTTCAGTTCACACTATATCTTCAAAGGAAATTCTGTGGAGCTGATTAAAGAATAAAACATCTGCATGGCATGCTGGTATCACTCAGAGGTGGATTGCTATAGTTTTATAGTCCCCAAATCAGAGGTATCCCTGAAAGATAATAGTAACGGGGAATCTTTCCAGTGCTCAGAACTTCAAGTAGAACATTTGGTTGTCCACTTTGTTTGAACAGAGAGATGGCCAGAAGTACATGTCTTCCTTATTAATATCCTAATGGTTTTGCTAGATAATCAGAAACTTGGAATAAATAAGATTGGAATATTGTTATCAAAGAAATCTGAGCAAGACATTTGACAATGGAATCATTGTGATGGGAAGAGTGTAAATGTTTTATATTTTATGTAAATCTAACTAAAAAGTACCCACTGTAGAGGGGGTTCCCAAATATCATGTTGATAAAATAATGTATTCCTTGGATGTCAGTCTCCTTATGCAGTCTTCCAAGTTCTGGCTTGATGGGTCAATATACAAAGAGGCATGGCAGCAGGCTACACACCTTGGACTTTTCCTGAATATCGAATCTGCCAGTAGTAGAGACCAATACTGATTCTATGATATGGTACCATTGCCCAGCCAGTCACTGGTTGGCAGAATGATTATAGTATACCCCTTCCATAATGAAGGGGCAGTGATTTGTCCTCACTGGAAAAGCACATTTATAACGGATTTGAATCTGCGTTTTCTATACTAACACTTCCTCTAGCATCATCATCCATGGGTTATATTAATAGAACGTCTTACCTATGTATCCTACACAGCATTAATTCTGACAAACATACTCATTTTGCTGAAAAGATACAGCAGCTATAGGCTCATGCATATAATATTTATTGGTCTTATCCTTGCCCTTCCTAGAATATGTCAAGCATGCATCTACCTCTGGAGCTTTGCGTTTGTCATTCTCTCTGCCTGGAATACTCTTCCTCCAGAGAAACACAGGGGTCATTCCTCCTCAATCTTTAGTCTTAACTCCAATATCCCCTTCTTTTTTTAGACCTTCTAAGGACCATCCCACCTAAAGCTGCAACATTCTTTCCAGATTTTATATCACCCTCACTGCCTTTTTTCTTTCTTTAGCATAAATGTGTTACAAACCTTGCATACATTTCACTTATTAATATTTTTCTTGTTTCTCAACTAGAAAGTATCCCTATGAAGCCACAGATTTTTTTCTGCAATGTTTTCCATACTGTCCCTAAACTGATACTGTCCCTAGTGTGCCTGGCACATAACAGATTATCAATAAATATTTTTGAGCGATGAATGAACAGATATGGATATTATATAGGAAGTATATAGAAGGCTAAAAATGCATGATTACTGAGTACAATTCCACAAGCCAGAACTCTAGATTTTAATTTTGGCTGTGCCAATGATAACTTCTGTGACTTCAGATTAAGTTTATTAATCTTTCTGTTCCTCTGCTTCTTCCTCTGTAAAATAAAAAAATGGTGTCTAAAAATATATTTATTTGTTTTAATATATGCATCATTTCCCAGAAGCAGTTGGCCTCATAGATTTATGGGATGATCTGATAAAGGCTCAGTTCCAGTTGGGAAACAGAAAGTTTGGGGTGTTCTCTTATAAGAGATAATTTATGCTTTGAAACAGTGATTAACATATGATGCTGTTGCTCACACAGTGAGAATATAGGCATCTGGGACTCAAGGGTGGAAATGACACTGGTTCCTCTCATATTACACCTAATAACCCATTTACAGAAGTTTCATTTCTCATACCCACAACTTTGGGCTCTGCTGGATTAGAAGGTTTTATTTCCTAAGGGAACACAATAATGGCTCCACTGAAGTAGAAGCTAAGGCTACCACTGGTCATTTAGAGTTCTTTATGCCACTAAGCTAACAGGTAAAGAATCATGTTGCTGTATTGGCTGGGGTGACTGATCCCAATTATTAAGGAAAATTGGGTTGTTGTGACATAATGGGTGCAAGAAAAACTAGTCTGGAACCCAGAGGATTATCTGGGATGCCTTTTAGTACATCTGTGCCCAATAACAAAAGTTAGTGGAAAAATAAAGCAACCCAATAAAGGTTCACTGAGAAAGGGAAATGGAATGGGTGGTGAAAAAAGGAAGTTATAGCTATCTAATACCCTTGTGACTAGTTCAGAAATTAGTACTGTAGCAAATATACATCTCTTCTTCCTGGCTTGTTGTTAGGGGTGTGTGTGTGTGTGTGTGTGTGTGTGTGTGTGTGTGTGTACATTTATTTCTTCCTCCCTCTTCCTTTCCCCTTAATATTTTATACGAAGTTTAGGTTGGTGATTACCCTTACAAGTTGGCCTTTAGATTACATATTATTCAAGAGGGACTGTGACTAAAAGCCATTGCTCAGAGATAGATAACATGACCTTATCTAGAAATGAATACAGTAACCATTTGAACTCTGTGTCTTTCTCTTTTGATGAGATGATGAGAACATACTTAAGCATATGAAAATTAGTTGCATCTTATAAGGTGAAAACCTGAAGTTGACATATTTTGTTACTTGGAAGGTCAGCTATGTATAGGAATGTGAGTATAGGTAAGTAACCAGAGGAATAGACTATGTTGGTTATTCACCTACTGTCTCTCATTCAGATTCACTCTTTTCACTCTGCTGTGTGATACTGCAAATCACATTTCCCAGATATCTTTGCTATGTGGCTTCCTATTAAGTTCTGCCAATAACTAAAGAGAAATGAAAAGGCAGTAGGAGGAGAAAAGAGATTGTTTTTCTGCTTTGTGTGTTTCTATCAGTTAAACCCCAGAAGCAGTTGCTGGGTCTAGCTTCCAGCTTCTTTTGGTACTCCTAGAACCAGCCTCTTTATGTCCTCTCAGAGGTACCAGCCACAGACAGACAATGCTCTCTCCTCAGAAGACTGAATCTAATGGCGCAGAGTCCCTCTCTAAGCTCCTAGGTCCTGATAACTCCCACTTGTCTCTTTTGTTCCCTAATGCTTCTGGTGATACCAGCTTTCTGCAATTGTCCTGAGTTATTGCAATGTTCTTTTTTTCTCTTTTAGCCCTCCACCCTAGTAAAATTTTCCATATACTAAGTCCTCTGTTGAAATGCTTAGTGTAGTTTTGTTTCCCTAAATGAACCGGATTGACCTAGTCACATAGAAATATGTCCTTGTAAACAAGCTCTCAAGGTCACTCTACAAGGCAATGGCTAAATTGCATTAATAGCTCCAATGTTTTCAATCTTTAAAATAAATTTGTTTTTGTTTTGAGGACAAAGAGTAAAAGCAGCAAAGATACCTCTACACTCAAGATAAAGATAAATAAATACCTGGCAATAAAAGATAATTGACAACAAATCTGTGCCCTTTACAAATGGAGATCTTTGTGTAAGATCTATTTAGAACAACTTCAAAGTGATTTAATTCTGCTTGGCAAAAGCTGAAAAACATAAATGAATTCTCCTTTCCCCTGTGTAGTGTGTCCGGATTCCTTCTAAACTCAAATGCTATATTCCAAGTGGACTAATGGTCCACACTTTCTGTGTGTATAAATATCCACTTAACTAGAAATTTTTATCTCTACTTTTCCTCAAAAAAATGACCTGTATCTTAAAACTGTAATTTTAAAATTCCTGTGATACAAAGTATTCTAAAACATTACTCATTAATTCATTTTATTCACTATTTCAACAAGTAAGTATCATGTGCCTGCTATATTTAGATTGTGCTAAGGAATTGGAATATAGAAGAAATAAAAACAGACATGTTCCCTACCCTCAAATGCTTCTAGTCTATTGAAGAGATAGACATTGATGAAAAAAAATCACCTATGTAGTTGAAAATTTTAATAGTGAATAGGGCTTAAGTATATAGTGATAAGTGATAAAGTATGAAATATATGAGAACCTATAACAGATTTGGGTAGGGTGGAAAAGGGGAAGCAGGAAAATAATCCAAAATCTCACCTTTGAAGAATGGGAAAGCCACCAAAGTGCGTGCCTGTGTGTGTGCGTGTGTGTGTGTGTGTGTGTGTGTGTGTGTGTGTGTCTGTGTGTTTTAATTTGGGGAGAATTTAAGTGATCAAATGTGAATTTAATTTACTGAAGAGAATAAGTTCTATAAAGTTTACACAGGCAGGGATATATAATGTAAGGAAAGACACTGGATTTTAAGACAACCTAGATTCAAGAACTATTATTATTATTTAATTGGATATAAAGATTTGAATGGCAATTATGAAGGTTGATTATGATACTTCCCAATTTGATATACAGAGAGGTTATATAAGTTAAAATTAGTTTTTAAGATTTTTATTTTACTGGAGTAACAACAGTTAACATGAGCTCTATCCTGCTAACATACAATAGAGTTGTAACCAGTTCATTTTGTATGCAATAGTGTTATCTCTGTAGTATTTATCATAGCTTTAGTATTATAGATGACTACTTAGGAAGCTGATGCTATTACATGTTATTTTTTCTATACTTTCAATTAAACCTGACTTAGCTCTGTCAGACTGTCCCCAGGTAGATTCTAAATATAAGTGCAGCATTGGGCAACTGCTGCTCTTCAGCTCCACTCATTCCTTGCAAAAATGCTGAGGCATTGCTTTTTTGCTTTAGCTTTTGTTTTCCTCTAATTATGTTCAACTTAAATGGCTATAGAAATGGCTGTGGGAGCTAAAAATATAGCATGGAGAAGAGTTGTAAGAGCATTTAGTAAAGGTCTTGAATGAATACCTCCCTCAGAAATCACTTTTTAAATTGGCTTGATGCTTAATATGGAAAAATTCCCAACAGCTCCAAAGTTATTGTCATAAAATAGATAGCCAGATTGCTGCCAAACATAATCCACGGAACTGACAGTTAATCCAATGGAATCACAGAATCACAGAGATATAGATTTAAGGAAACACAGAAACTTAGAACTTCAGAATTTCAACCTAAACACACATTTTTAAAAATATGAAGACAGTTGAGCTGGGCACAGTGGCCAGTATCTGTAGTCACAGCTACTTGGGAGGGTGAGGCAAAAGGATTGCTTGAGCCCAGGAATTTGAGGCCAGCTTGGGCAGCATAAAGAGATCTCATCTCTTGAAAAGAATAAGTAGTTACTGGCATTAGTGTTTAAAAAAATAGTAAGTTCAAACATAGAGTGGGAGTAAGCTTAAGTCCACCTGTTTCAACTAACCACTCTATGTTTGAACTTACTATTAATATAATATCTGAGCCCCCAAGTAGCTGCTAACATTCTATTTCAACACATAGAGTAATGAAAGCTTATTCTCTCTCCAGGCAAACTGTTTCATACTTGGGCAGCTTGGAATATTAGAAAAATTATCTCAAGGCTGAGATTAAATCTGACCTCTGGTAATGCCAACACATTGGTCCTGGTAATTCCTACAAATTGGTCCTGTTCTATTACCAACGCTGTGAGTGTTCAAGGAGAGAAAATGTGGATAAGCTCACTTAAGGTACTTTGGATTTGTTTGATTTCCTTCAGTCATAGACATAGCAACACAAAAATACAATCAAGAACATTTGTGCATTTTGTTATGAGGCCTGGGCCTTAGCCATCTTCCATGCTTCTTAATCATTTTCCTGTATTATTTAATAGAAATCTGAGTTAACTCTGATTGCTTCTTATCTATTTTTGCACACGATAGGGAATATTTGTCAAGTGTATTTGATGTACTTTATACATGTTCTAAGGGCATAACACATTTATTTCTCAAAATAACTCTGTGAGATAGGTTTGTCATTATTCTCATTAGGTAGAGAAAAATATTGAGAAACAAAAAATGTATATACCACATACAAGTTTTTCAATAGTGAGTGCCATAGCTGGAATTCAAGCTCAGGACATCTGACTACATGAGGAGACAAAAATAAAATCAAACAAATATAAAACAAGATGATAGATGCAATAATAAAAAGTGTGTGCACACAGAAGAGTGATCAATTTCATTTTGGGGTGAGGGTAGGAGCCAAGGAGAACTCTAGAGAAGAGGTGATGATGGATCAAGGTTTTGAAGAACGACAGAGAGCTCACTAGGTAGACAAATGTTGAAGAACCTTCTGGGTAGAAGAGATAACATATTGAAAAGACAGAGAGGTATGTTTGGGACCCAACAAGTGGGTCACTAGGACTGGAGGGTAAAGTATAAGGTGAGAAGGAGTAAAGAATAAGACTGGACAAGTGGGTAGGAGTCAGGCAACAGGGCTGTGGTGCCAACCAAGGAATTAAAACAGGGTTTTATAAAGGAGTGACAGGGTTTTAAAAAATGCATTTGCTTATCTGTGCATGTGAGGTTTTTAAAATTTTGAAATATAAGCATGATCAGTTGTACAGATGTTATTTTGGAACCAAGATACTCAACAAAAATGACATTCCTGAGACTGAAGTTGCTTTCAACATAACAACAAAATTTAACTCTTCCTTCATATTTATATGAAAGCCAAGAACATTCTAACACTTAAAAAAAAACCTACATTTCCATTTAATGTTGCCATCTAGATAAATTATCCCAATTATGGGTAAACAATGGTGCAGATAGCAACCTCCTGGAGGGTGGAGGAACAGAGGCTGAGAACAGTCTGTTCTGTTAGACTTTTGACTTGGCAGCTGCTTCCAGATTTACAGATACTCAAAGGGAAACAAGGACAAGGAGTTCTAGGGGAGATACTCAACTTATATGGAGATATTAGTAAGCGCTCACTGACAAACAGGCATCCTACAAGGGACATCTGGACCTTGCTCATTTCTCAGAGTTAAATAAGATTATGTACAAGACAACAAAGCAAAATTATGGGGAAAAACTTATCCTAAGTAGTTTCCGTCAAGCAAGCAAATAGTGAAAATGTAGAAAATTCAAGTTAATTTCATAAATGCATTCATTCATTCAGTCAGAGAGCAAATGTTAATTGAGGAAGAAAGCCTATTAGAATTTAGGCTCTGGTCATGGCTCAACCACTTACTAGCTGTCAGTCCCTGGGCAAATTAATTAATCTCTATGCCTTAGTTTTCTCTACTATAAGAGAAGAAATAATAGCAATAATAATACCTGTATTTTAGGGGTAGAGAATAAGAAGATAGATTGAAAAGATATCAAGAGGGTGAAAACAACCAGAACCAAATAAGAAGTTTAGAAAGGTCTCTGGGGTTCTGATCTAGGGCCAGTTATAAAACCAGGGAACTTAGCAAGGAAGGACTGAAGAAGCATTTATTAGGACCCTGTTATAGGTGAGTCATGGCAAGAGAGAGGTAGATATTCTCATAGCTGAGGCAAGACTTTTATACCTGTGTCATTTAGGAGAGAACATAAAATGATATGATATTGCTAAAATGAATGCTAGGAGGCTATCGGAATTTACCAAATAAAAGGCTCAGGGAAAGTTGGTACAATCATGACAGGCAGTACAGGATTAGGAGGCTGAAGATAAAGTTTAATCTCATGAAGTCTAACCTCTACTACCCTTTTCAGATGTGGAAACTCATGTTTAAAGTGGGAAAGTACCTTGCCCATGGTCACACAATGAATTAGAAGTAGGCCTAGGACTAGGAATGTAGTCCACTTTCTGCTACATTGGGTTGGTTCTGTGCTCCCACAGGGAACCGAACAGGAGGCTCTCAGGTATATTTCTATCTATCTACTGCACAACAGAGCTTTGGCTAGTATGTTTTTATCTTACTTAAAAAAAAAAAATCTGCCTGAGCCTCAGCTTTCCCATCTGCCTATCATATCCCTTCTTGGACACTCACAGTGCACATTAGGTTTTAAATGTACACTGTGAGGATCCAAGAAGGGATATCATAGGCAGTTCTCTTTTTTTGAAGAAAAAAGAAAAAAAAATACAATCCTGTTTAACCTAACCTTTTCCAAACAGATTCCTACTATCTTACAATGCCCATCTATGTTCCCATGAAACACAATTTAAGACATGAAGAAACAATTTTGATAGAGAGATGCAAGGCTTATAACGTGACCTATGGTGAAAGTTGGAACAAACAGGGCTATCTAATGCCTGAACTGTATCTGGAAAAAGAGAAAGAGTTAGTCAAAAGAAGGAGATAGTGAACAAGGAAGGCCTTCTGGGCTGAGGAAATGTAGAAATGTGCCACAAGATCATATATGCAGAATTCCACAATGGAAATTGAGCACAAAAGAGTAGAGACAGATCAGGATAAAGAGGTAACTGGAGTTTCTAGCAAGCGGGACTTACGATGCCATAATAAAGAATTTGGGAGGATGTTCACTTCTAGCTGAGACAGAATAATAGGGATTGGATTTAACCACTCACCTTAAAAGACAAACCAAAAAAAGAAGAAAATGCATGGAAAAATGATTTACAAGGCATTGGACATAAGGCAATGAAGGTCAATGATCACTGTGAGATGGAAAACTAATATGTTCAGCTCCAGGATTGCCCCAGCTTATAAGAGCATTGCAGGCCAGGGCAAAAGGAAGGAAACCCAAGAAGAGGCTGATGCCCTCCCTGAGTTGAGGGGACAAATCTGAGAGCTTGGAAAGACCCTTAACTGAAATTTGCAGGTCAGAGAACTGGAGAGGACAAAGGAGAAGACAGAAAAAAATTATAGAGATTTGCCACGGGTTCTCCTTGAGTATTCAGTAGAGTACTGATCAGCGCAGGATGTGGAAAAACTCTGAGGCCAAGGAAAGGACCATCTGAAGGATTAGATGGAAAAGTACCTGGTACTTATACAGGGCTAAGAACAGCTAAACTAGAAACCTCATAATTCACAGGACACTGGATAGAGCACTCAGAAGGAAAGGACTGGCCTCAGTAGTAGGGAATAATTAAGCTGAACAAATACTTCTCTGGTCTCACCTAATGAACTTAAGAGCAAGATTTGAAAGAACCAAACTGTTTCTAAGTAACATAACTGCATCCCAGAATGAAGTTTAAGAACATTTGCAGCAATACAGAAATGTCTACCGCTGAACAGGGTAAAATTCAGCCATTTGATAAATGTCTGCTATATAATAATTTTAAAAAGCACGCATGCAAAGAAGCAGGAAAATAAATACCATAATGAGGAAAACAGT
Organism: Cheracebus regulus; assembly: GCA_963574635.1. NCBI lineage: Eukaryota > Metazoa > Chordata > Mammalia > Primates > Pitheciidae > Cheracebus > Cheracebus regulus. Next base: position 22,812 of record CAUYQU010064155.1, read on the forward strand.
CATATCGAAATGGACATAGAACTGATGCAGATGTTAGCATTAGCAGAAAAAGACATTGACAGTTATTATAGCTATATTCTATATGTTCCAAAAGTTAAGAGGAGACATGAAAGATATAAATCAAATATTTGTAGATACAAATTACAATATCTCAGACTAAAGTGTACATTGGATGGAAATAAGGGCACATTGGATATTGCAGATAAAAAGACTAGTATGTGAAAACATAGCATCATATCAATAGAAACTATCCAAAAAGGAACACAGAAAGATAAAATACCCTCCCTCCCCAATTAACAACAACAACAACAACAACAAAAAAAACCGCTCTGGGACAACTTCAATTATCCTACTATATAAGGAATTGGAATCCTTGAAAGTAGGGCTAGGGGAAGGCAGAAAAAAATGTCTGTGGAAATGACAGGTGAAATTGTTCCAAATTTGATGAAAACTAAAACTGCTGAAACGAAAACCCAATGCATCCCAAGGACAAAAAACATGAAGAAAACTATACCAGGGCACGTCATAAGCAAATTGTTTAAAACCAGTGATAAAGAGGAAACTTAAATGTATAAAAGGGGAAAACCACGTTATGTACAGAGAAACAATGAAAAAGATGAAAACAGATTCCTTGGAAACAATGCAACTGAGATGACAGAGCATGTCTGAAGTACTGAAACAAAAAACCTTCAGGCTAGAATTCTATACCTAGCAAAAAATTCAAAACTAAAACAAAATTCAGGTTTTTCAGATATAAAAAAGCTAAAAGAATTCACAACTAGCAGACCCACACTCTAAGAAGCATTAAAGGAAGTGCTTCAAGCTGAAAAAAAATTATGCCAGATGGAAATATGGATACCAGATGGAAACATATATCTACCACATTAAAAGCATCATTAAACCACATGAAACAATATATAAGAATATGTCTTATTAGTTAAATAACTTTAAAAGATAATTTACTATTCAAAGAACATAATAACAATGTAGTTTGGGGTTTACAATGGAAAATATATTTTTTAAAATTATACTTTAAGTTCTGGAATACATGTGTAGAACATGCAGGTTTGTTACATAGAACACATGCTGTGGTGGTTTGCTGCACCCATCAACCCGTCATCTACATTAGGTATTTCTCCTAATGTTGTGCCTCCCCTAGCCCTCTAGCCCCCAACAGGCCCAGGTGTGTGATGTTCCCCTCCCTTTGTCTATGTGTTCTCATTGTTCAGCTCCCACTTATGAGTGAGAAAATGTGGTGTTTGGTTTTCTGTTCCTGCGTTAGTTTGACAAGAATGATGGTTTCCAGCTTCATCCATGTCCCTCCAAAGGACATGAACTCATCCTTTTTTATGGCTGCATAGTATTCCATTGTGTATATGTGCCATATTTTCTTCATCCAGTCTATCATTGATGGGCATTTGAGTTGGTTCCAAGTCTTTGCTATTGTGAACAGTGCTGCAATAAACATACATGTGCCTGTATATTTATAGTAGAATGATTTATAATCCTTTGGGTATATACCAGTTATGGGATTGCTAGGTCAAAGGGTATTTCTGGTTCTACATCCTTAAGGAATCACCACACTGTCTTCCACAGTGGTTGAACTAATTTACACTCCCACCAACAGTGTAAAAGTGTTCCTATTTCTCCACATCCTCTCCAGCATCTGTTGTCTCCAGATTTTTTAATGGTCACCATTCTAACTGGTGTG
>CAUYQU010064156.1:0-13385 GCA_963574635.1 Cheracebus regulus
TTAGTAATTGCATAAGCATTTTACAGATTTAAATGAAATCCTGAGCAATAGAGCAAGATTTTCGTTCTCTCTCCCTCTTTCTCTTTCTTTCTTTTTTCTCTTTTATTCTACTTCTTTCTCTCTCTTAAAAAAAAATAAAAATAAAAATAAAAAAAAAGAAAAAAAACCAGAAATCTGGAAGAGGATATTGCTTAACCTAAAGGAAAGCTACATTATGGAGGAATCTCAGGCACGAACCAGAGAAATTCTCATGCAGGGGAATTTTGCAGCATCTGTAACATCATCCTTTCTATGTCTTCTTGAAAAGATATAGATCCCTGGGAAATCTTAATGAGAAGGAAGCGGGGAGCTGTAGGCTCAGCCACAGGGTTGGCTGGTCACACTGGCAAGGCCAACAGAGGCCAGGTCAGGACTAATGGTGGATTGGAAAAAAAGAGACCTGTTTACGGTTTATGTAACATTTATTTATTTTTTGTTTTCTGTTTTCCCTGATCCTTGGCCAAAGGCAAGATTTCCAGATCTCCATTTTCTGGTGAAATGGAGATGGCAGCACTGGGGCTGATTATTGGATTTGGAATATGAAGTCCTAGGGATAGGCCTCCTGTTCCCCCTCCCTAACTCTCATGCACCATGGAACCCTTTGCCCTCTTCACTGGAGAGAAGTCCCAATTCTACATCCATTTCTCCAAAGCATCTAGGAGCCCAGAAGTCATAGGAACCAGAAACAAGTGGAGCAGAAAGGACTCTTTATTGGAAAGTGGATGAGAGAGGCAGCTCCAGGCTTGGGCATCCTGAGTGGGAGGAAGAACGGGCAGTGTAGGGTGGCAGGGGCCTAGGACCATATGGGGCCTGCAGCTCTGGGGGTAGCACAGGTGCGGCAAGGACAAGCTCCATCTGTGGAAGAGAAGAGAATCAGAGGTGAATGAGTCAGCACATCAAAGCACTCAGAGGCAGTGAGGAAGCCAGATCACCCTTCCAGGCACTCTGGTTATACTCTCTCAGACCCCTCAGTCTCCCAGTCTTTCTGTCACCTCCCACAACCTCCTTCCCACCAACCTGGGATGGTTTCCCACCGCTCAACCTTCTTTTGTGTCCTCAGGGGTTCCCTCTTCCTCCAGCTAGTGCTCACCTCACCGGGGATCCAAGCAGGCCAGCCCGCAAGAGCCTTCACAGCACTTCTTGATTCCTGGGCAGTCAGTATCTTTCAAGCAGCGGTTAGGGGGATTCAACATGGCACACCGGATCAAGATCTTGGGGCAGGAGCCAGACTTAGTGGAGGCTTGACCTTTGACTGGCCCTTGCCCTTTGACTCTATCTTGACCTTTAACTGAAACTTGTCCTTTAATGGGATCTTGTCCATTGACCAGAACATGACCTTTGACAGTGTCTTGACCTTTAACAGGAACTGTTAAAAGAAGAAATGAGCCCACATTTATACTTAGTAAGCCCCTGCTTCAGCTACCATGTCTTTCCCCTGGGTCCATCCACTGCTCACTGCAGCATCCTCAAACCGTGACCTGAGTAGGAAAGGTACGCCTGGGGGACCTACGGAAGCTGCACTCTTGGAAGGTTCTTCCCTTTCTGGGGGGTCTACAGGACCAGAGTTCCCTTGAGTATCTGTTTCCCGCTTTCTCCACTCCAAGTCTCTCAGGAGCAGTGGTCAGACTGGAGTGACATCCAGCAGTGAACAGGATATATTGTCATTTCTTAGAAAGCACATTTAAGTAGGAAAGAGCCCTGAGCCACATACCAGGAGACTTGAGCCCCATCCTGGCTCTGAGAATTACCTTGGCAATTGCTCACTCATTTCTACATTTTGGCTCCCTCTTCATAAAATGGGGATCCTCAAATGATGTGACTTCTGGAACCTGGTTGTTTCTTAACCTCCTTTTAGAGTACTGATTACTCTGGTGCTTTCATGGGGCAGAGAAACAGGGGACAGTGTCCACACCCAAGGCTTAAAATCCTGAAGTTCATCATTTTATTGCACATTCTGCACCGGTATTAACACTGAGGCCAAGGTCACATACCAACACTACTTCCACAAATACTCCTGATATCTTAGTCACTGCGGTGGAAAGCATGTGGAGTCCACCAGCCCAAGTCCTGCCTTTTCTGGATATGATGGCAAAGTCCGGAAAGCTGAAGTCTGGGCTTCAGTCTGCCTACTGCTTCATTACTGCTCCCTGTCCTGGCCCAGGGTGTCCCAGAGAGCCTCCTCTTAGTCCAGCCCAGCCCCAGCAGGTCACCTGTTCACTCACCTCCCGTGACAGCTGCCTCTATAACCAGCATCCCAGCGATGAGGAGCACCACGGCGATCAAGAAGCTGCTGGCCCTCATGGTGTCAGGAAAGTGTTTGGCTAAGAGCTAAGGCCATACCGCTTTATGCAGTCCAGCTTGGCCTGGCTCCAGGGGCGGGTCTGTGGTATTTACAAGGGACATTTCCTTAGCTGCTTTGGGAAGTATCCGCCCTATTCCAGGAGGGACTTGGGGGCTTTCCCCAGGGACTATTCACTGGGAGACCTAATAGACATTACATCACATCACCTCTGATCATCCCAAGAGGTTTCCTGCTTTCTCACAGAGTAGAAGTGCTGGCTCACTTGTCAGGTAATATTACAACCAAATTATTCATGTTTTGAAATACTATGAGGCCCAAGAAGAGAAAGGAATTACAGAAGGTTATTCGCTAGTCACTGGTAGATCCAGTTTTCATTACAAAACCAAGGTGTTTCCTCATTATGCTCTTATAAACCCCACCCAATCTACTTTATCATTTTACCACTCCCAGCAGCAAACTGGGCTTTTCCTTCCTTCTTCCTGCAAAATCTCTGTAAGACAAGTTTGCCTTGAATAAACAGTGACAAATTATTGCACTTTGCCATTTCACAGACAGCCTTTAAGACGCATCAAGAAAGTAATCGGAAAATGAAATTCTAGGTCTGGAGAGGGATGATGCCCTGGAAATCACAGTGGTAGGGAGAAAATAATCAGAAAAGTGAAGAGTAGAAAACATAAATAATGTATACAGTGGACATCTACAGTTTGTGTGTCCAGCATGCCCCTCTTCTTTAAACAGCACCCTGTTGCTTGTGAAGAATTATCTCTCTTTACCATCAACTTGGGAGTCTAATGGAAACTGCTAATCATGAAAGCCTGACCTCTGACCACAGGTGTGTGTGTGTGTGTGTGTGTATGTGTGTGTGTGTGTGTGTGTGTGTGTGTGTGTGTGTGTCTGTCTGTCTGTCTGCCTGTCTGTGTTGTGTGTGAGACTTGGCCTGGTCTATTAAAGTCTTTTATTTGAATTCAGGGTAATAAGAGGAAAAGGGAGATCCCACTTTTTGGCAAAGGTGATGTATATGAACCAGGGAATTCCAGAAGCAGTGATCCCAGTCTGGGAGTGGAGATCAATTGTCTGAGAAAAACGACCCTAATACACTGAGACAAGGAGAGAAGTGATGGTGAGAGAAGTGATGGTGAGAGAAGATTCAGATGACTCAGCGAGTCTTCCCTCCTTTACCTTGAGAGCAGTCCTTCACACACCCTTCTCATGATTGGGTTACGAGGCAATAAATTAGCCCTCTGCTTCAGCTAGTCTGACTTAGTATTCTGTCATTGTTACCAAGAGTTCTGAGTAATAGAAATGAATATCCTCAAGTTGAGTGTTGTCAGGGACAGAATCTGAGTTCAGAAAGCCACTGAGTTGAGGTGGAGTGAAGGCAGGGAAGATAACAAACTAATTATTGGATATTAAATCCCCACCTTTTGTCTCTTTAGACTCTGATCACATGCCCACCAAGCCTGAAACTAAGGGAGACAGAAACAAATCTCAGACTGTTGAAGTCTTTCAGCTACCTTACAAAAAAGTTCATTGTAAAATAAACCATACAAACAAACAAAATTGCATAGAAAATACCTATAGTCTTTAAAAAACAGCATTAAAATGAGCAGCCAGGTAAAGGAGGAGAGTAATTACTGTATCTATGCTCCATGCCTCCCCCCGGTTGCTTCATTCTCCTTCCTCCACAGAGATAACCATTTTCTGAGATTTTATGGTAATTAGCCCTTGCTTTCCTTTATAGTTATGCCACTTCTGTCTGTATTCTGAAATATATATTCAGTTTAGTACACATATGTAAATGAAATCTAAGGCATAGCGGTCATATGTCTTGCTTATGTTGCTCAACATTACATTTTTGAGAGTCAACCATTTTGAAGCCTATAACTGTAGTTCATTTTCACTGCTGTATTCTATTATATGAAAAATACCAAAAATGTTATATATTCATTCTACTGTCAATATACATAGGATATTTCTAGGTTGTAGCTATTATAGTGTTGCTATGAATATTCATGTTCGTATCTTTTGGAGAACATAGGTATGCATTTATTTTGGATATATAGTTAGGAATGGAATTGCTGGATCACAGAGTGCAAATCACAGAGTATAGATGCATCCAGCTATCATAAACACTGCAATCAATTTTCCAACATCATTGTACCAGTTCACACTGCTATCAGGAATGTGTGAGCATTCCATTTGCTCCATAGCCTTACCAATGCTTGGCATGAATTGCCTTTTCATTAGCCTTTCAGATGGACATCTTGTGGGATTTCCTGTGATTTGAATTTGTACTTTCCTAATAAATGGTGAAGCTGACCCATTTTTAATATTTCTTTCTTTTCTTTTTCTTTTTTCTTTTTTTTTTTTTTTGAGACAGAGTCTTACTCCGCTGCCTAGGCTGGAGTGCAATGGAGAGATTTTGGCTCACTGCAACCTCCGCCTCCTGGGTTCAAGCGATTCTCCTGCCTCAGCCTCTCAAGCAGCTGGGATTACAGTGCACACCACCACACCCAGCTAATTTTTGTATTTTTAGTAAAGACAGGGATTCACCATCTTGATCAGGCTGGTCTTGAAGTTCTGACCTCAAATGATCCACCCACCTCAGCCTTCCAAAGTGCTAGGATTACAGGCGTGAGCCATCATGCCTGGCCCATTTTTAATATTTCTATTATCCATTTGGCTATCCTCTTTTGTGAAGCACCTATTCAAGTATCTTACCTTTTATTTATTTAAATTTCTACTTTTATTTTAGATTTGATGGGGTTGTTTTTCTTTTCTTATTGATTTGTAGTAGAAAAGAAACTTTTATGCATTACTAATGAGAGTTTATATTGGTGAAACTTATTTAAAAAACAGTTTAACATCAACAGTAACATTGAATGTGTACACAATCTATAATCCAGCAATTGCACTCCTAAATATTTAATAAAGAAAAATATGTCGTTTACCAGGAAACATGCACAATAATGTTCATAAAGGTACTGTTTTTAACAGCAATATACTAGAAACAGTCCCTATTATCAATACTAAGATACTGGATAAATACATTATGACATACTAATGCAAGGAAGTATTATACAATTGTGAAAATAACTGAAATACCTCCACGCACAATATGACTATAATTAAAATAATGTTGAATAAATAACACATGTCCAAAGTGACAATATTTAGAATTACACACTTGTTATAAAACTCGAAGGAAAACTGAGAAATATACTGCCTACGCATGTTTACATAGGAAGCAAAGATTAAAAAGGGATACACAAAAAATGAGAAAACTGGCTGGGCGCAGTGGCTCACACCTGTAATCCTAGCACTTTGGGAGGCCGAAGTGGCCGGATCATGAGGTCAGGAGATCTGGACCAACCTGGCTAACATGGTGAAACCCCATCTCTACTAAAAATGCAAAAATTAGCTGGGCATGATGGTAGGCTCCTGTAATCTCAGGTACTCATGAGGCTGAGGCAGGAGAATTGCTTGAACCCGGGAGGCGGAGGTTGTAGTGAGCTGAGATCACACCACTGCACTGCAGCCTGGGCAACAGAGTGCTACTCCATCTCAAAAAAAGAAAAAAAAGAGAAAGAGAGAGAAAACTATAAACATGAAATACAGGATAGTGGCTAACTCTGGAAATGAGAGAAGAAAACATTCTGGATGGGTGAGAAGGACACGGATTGATTTAAATTATCGGTTATTAGTAATTTTCTAGTTCTTGGATTGCTTAGTGAGTGAGTGTGTGTGTGTGTGTGTGTGTGGGTGTGGGTGTATGTGTGTTTTAAAGCTGCAGAGCAAATCATTTATAGATTACCTTAACTTTCAATAAACTCACATTGCTACCCTCGCAGGTTGTGTTCAATATTTTGCTATTACAAACTACATCACGTGTGGCCTTTCTTGGCTTTCCTTCTTGTGAACCAGATTCCCAGAAGTAGATTTGCTAGTACAAAGGTGAAATGCATTTGAAATTTTGATAATAGTAGCAATTTCCCTTGATAGGGGTTGTACCATATTGTAATCCCACCAGTAGTGGATAAAATTACCTGTTTCCATCAAGCCTCATGAACAGACTGTGCATCTAATTTTGGGGTTTTATTTTTAACTTTTATTTTAGGTTCAGGGATACATGTGTAGGTTTGTTGTATAGGTAAATAGAATGTCATGGAGGGTTCGTGTGCAGAAGTATTCCATCACCAGGTAATCAGCATAGTACCTGATTAGTTTTTTGATTCTCACCTTCCTCTCATTCTCTACCCTCAAGTAGGCCCTAGTGTCCATTGTTCCCTTCTTTGTGTCCATATGCACTCAATGTTTAGCCTTCATTTATAAGTGAGAAAATGTGGTATTTGCTTTTCTGTTCTTTGGTTAGTTTGCTTAGGACAATGGCCTCCAGCTCCTTCCATCTTGCTGCAAAGGACATGGTCTTGTTCTTTTTTATGACTGTATAGTATTTCATGGTGTCTATGTACCACATTTTCTTTACACAATCTATCATTGATGAGCAATTAGGTTGATTCTATGTCTTTGATATTGTGGATAGTGTTGTAACACACATATTGCATGCATGTATCTTTATATGTATATATTTTTTAATTGCATTTTAGGTTCCAGGGTACATGTGCAGAACATGCAGGATTGTTGCATAGGTACATACACAGCAATGTGGTTTGCTGCCTCCATCCCCATCACCTATATCTGGCATTTCTCCCCATGTTATACCTCCCCAACTCCCTACACCCACTGTCCCTCCCTTAGTCCCACCCCCACAGACCTCAGTGTGTGATGCTGCCCTCCCTGTGTCCATGTGTTCTCATTGTTCAACACCCGCCTATGAGTGAGAACATGTGGTGTTTGATTTTCTGTTCTTGTGCCAGTTTGCTGAGAATGATGGTTTCCAGGTTCATCCATGTCCCTACAAAGGACGCAAACTCATCGTTTTTGATGGCTGCAGTATACCATGAAAAAAATTTTAAAACCCCAAAATATTACTGCAGAGGCCCTTGTACTCAGTGGTGTTGTGGTGTTACTGTTTAGAAATTGATGCTATGGATATATTTGCTCATGTAAATTATTTATATACAAATTATTTATAACAGTATTGTTTCTAATAGTAAAATATTGGAAATATTCTAAATGTCCATAAATAGGAGAGTGGTCAAATAGTTATGCTACAACCACACAATAAAAAGAATTTATATATCTGTAATAATAAATGAAGAGAGAAGCTTTTATGTACTTCTTGAAAAATACAGTAAGTCAAAAAGAGGGGTCCAGCAAAGTAGGCATTGTATGCTACTGGTTTGTAAAAAAAAAAAAAAAAAAAAAAATTAAAAAATTAAAAATAGTCTTTTAAAAAGGACTGATAAGGTTGATAATATTAAATTCAAAATTTTCTACACAGCCTCCTCAGAAGTAATGTAAAAATATCAATATAAACTGGGGGAAATGCTTGCAACTCATCTCACTGAAAATGACTAATTTTTCTAACAAATAAAGAACTTTGGAAGGACTTTGGAAGGCCAAGGCAGGAAGATCACTGGAGCCCAGGAGTTCAAGACTAGCATGGACAACATAGTGAGAACTTTTAGTCTGCTAGGGCTCCTATAACAAGTATCACAGACTGGGTGGCTTGAAGAACAGAAATTTTCTCCGAATTCTGAACTCTAGAAATCCAAGATCAAGGTGTCAGCAAGTTTGGTTTTTCCTGGAGCCTCTCATCTTGGCTTACAGAAGGCCATCTTCTCCCTGTATCTTCACATGGTTTTTCCTCTGTGTTTGTGTCTTCATCTCTTCCTCTTATGAGGACACTAGTCATCTTGGCTTAGGGCCCATTCAGATGACCTCACCATACCTTAATTATCTCTTTAAAGGCCCTATCTCCAAATACAAGACATACTGGGGATTACGGCTTCAGCATAAGGATTTGGGGAATACAAATTCAGTCCATAGCAGGAGGCAATAAGGAAGATAGATATACAGATCTATGTCTATACATGCATAAAATATCCAGGATATACACAAGCAACCATTAACATCATTTGCCTTCAAAGAGGGGCCCTGTATGGCTGGAGGAGAGGAGGGGAGGGGGACATTTTATTTTATGCCTTTTTGAAGTGTCTGAATTTTGGATCATTGTTTATATTTTAAAATATACAAATTAAAATTGTTTAAATGAAGAAGTTGGATTGGAGTCCAGGACTTCAGACCATATATGGCATCTAGGGAAAGACTGTTTATCTGCTGATGAAATAACAAGTCCTCACACTCTTCCAGGATAACAGTTGCCTGCCTGGCACTTATGTAATGGAAATACAGATACTGGAAGCCAATACTATCATAAGATGAATGCTTCCTATTTTCAAAATAAGCACCTGGCCTAGGCGCGGTGGCTCATGCCTGTAATCCCAGCACTTTGGAAGGCCGAGGCAAGTGGATCACCTGAGGTCTGGAGTTTGAGACCAGCCTGACCAACATGGAGAAACCCTATCTCTACGAAAAATACAAAAAATTAGCTGGGTGTGATGTCACATGCCTGTAATCCCAGCTACTCAGGAGGCTGAGGCAGGAGAATCACTTGACCTGGGAGGTGGAGGTTGCAGTGAGCCAAGATCATGCCATTGCACTCCAGCCTGGGTAACAAGAGTGAGACTCCATCTCAAAAATAAAAATAAGCACCTGGACATTTATCTATTTCCACAATCTAATTTTCTTTGACAACAGCATTTTCCCATCACTAACTTCAATGTGTAGGTTAATGCATTTGTAGCTGACAACTATTTTACAAATGGTAAAGAATGTAGCATAATTATGTATGTTCACTCAGGCTAAGATATAAGTAATTGAACATTTCTATAAGTTAGCTATAACTGAAATAGTACACCCTTTATTGCCACAAGATAGGGGACTGATAGCTGTGCCTTAATAATCTCAGCGTTAAGAATAAATTCCCCAACGCCTCTTAGAAAGGTGAAAGAAGTATAGACAATAGGACTAGAAATACTACATATTTTGAGGAATAGTAATAATAGCTAGTGGTGCAGTTGTTTTGTGCTATATATTTTCAAAGTGCTTTTACACTTGCTCATTTAATCCGGCTATTATTTGAAGATAAAGTTTGATTCATATGTTATAGATGAAAACGTTGTGGGACAGTATAGTGCAAAAATGGCCAGCATCAATTCTGAGTGCTCATGCAATTCAAAGACTGTTTGTATGGTATTTGTTATATCTAAAAATATTGTCAATTTACAGAAATTGGAGAATTCTTAAATTGGCTTATGGATCCTCCCAAATACCAAGAAAATGTGATTCAGGGACCAAATCTGAAGTTAAAAAACATGCAAGAGAAGACAAGAACTCCTACACAGTACATGGTTATTTATATATTTTTCGAGTAATTGCAGGGTGCCAAGAATTTTTATCTCATCTCATTTTATCTTTACCATGGGAAATATGCAGAAAAATTCTTATTTTTACAAACTCTCAAAGAAGCATGATATTAATAATATAATGTCTTTAATAATATGAAGCCTGTGCTTCTTTCTGCCTATGCTGTTGAATACTTCAATACATATCTGAAGATGACCCTAAAAACCTACAAAGCAGAAAACTGAACTATTCTGAAGTATGTGATAGAATTCCAATAACAGATAGCAACTGAGCATGAAAGAGTTCTTCTTTTCCCTCTAAAATTAACTATTCAGTCATCAACTATGTAGAGCTGAATGGGACAACCACCCTCCAAGGTTCTGAGGACCTGACATGGTCCTGATCAACCTCCTCATCACAGCATAACGAATGCATTTGCAGATTGAGAATATTCACTCCCTGATATGGTTTGTGTAGGGTCATGCGGTGTCCCTTATGCTGTGCTGAGGTGCAGGATCTGAGAAGAAAAGAGACTGGACACTGAAGAACTGGAAAAGAGCAGCTGGACTCTGGGAGCAATGCCACCTATGAGTGGAGACAGGTGAGGCCCCGAATGTTCAGAAGCATCTGTATTTATTAGGTACAAGGCAGGGGGAAGGGTGGTGAGAGAGGTCATCTGTAGGCTTAATGATAGAGCATACATAATCATGTGAGTAGCAAGCGAGAGGGCCACCCCATTAGGTCACCTGGGCAGAGAGGTGGGCTGTACACAGTAGTAGAGGATCGTGTACAAAAACAGAGTCCACCCACATTAGGTCACCAAGGCAAGGAGGTGAGCTGTGTGCAACAGATGTCATGCGCAACACTTCTTATCTGGGGGCTGGAGACTTCAAAGGATTCTTATAGAAAGATACTGTAAACCAATGCAGTGGGAGCTGATAGACTTGTGCTCTTCTCTAAGATATTTTATGGGAGGATGATTTGAGCTAGTACAGAAGCAAGAAAAGGCTAACAGGGTGTACAGCCACAGTGATCCAGTCACACCAGAGGGGTTCTTCTCCCTCTGTTATTTGTGGGATCTCAGGCCTGAGGCCTACTTTTCACAGGAACTGGATGCAAGATACTACAACTCGTTTTTCAGGAGGAGAGGCTCTTGTTCCAAGCCTGCCATACAGCATATGCCCTTTCAGGCAGGGATGCCACTGCCTGGGTCTTTGGTTCTTGTCCTGGTCTGAACGTTTTTCCCATGTACTGCTTCCACTTTGTGACTGCTCTAAGCATTCCTCCTACTACAAACTACTAGATGGTTATATAGAAGGATTATATAAATCAGCACTAAAGGTGTCAGTATAGCTTTGACTACAATATCTATATGATTATGTAGAAAGATTATATGGAACTGAGTATGCTAGATATGAGTACTAAGTATGATTATATAAGCTAGATATAGGTAAGCAGTAAGTTATTATATGATTATACAGAAAGATTATATAAAGGAAATAGCTGAGTAATAACACTATAAACTAAGATATTCTTCAGGCACTAATTGTGCCTGGGGTTTGCACCGCTCTCCTTCCTTGGTGCCCATGTGGGGGATTACCCACAGTTTGGATTTCTCTCCCCACCCAAATCTCATGTTAAATTGTAATCCCCAGTGTTGGAAGAGGGGCCTGGTGGGAGGTGATTGGATCATGAAGGCCCATTTCCCCCTTGCTGGTCTTGTAATAGTGAGTAAGTTCTCTCACAAGATCTGGTTCTTTAAAATTATGTAGCCCCTCCCCCTTGTCTCTCTTCCTCCTCCAGCCATGAAGATGTGCCTACTTCACCTTTGCCTTCTGCCATGATTGTAAGTTTCCTGAGGCCTCTCCAGCCATGCTTCCCATGCAGACTGCAGAAACATGAGCCAATTAAACCTCTTTTCTTGATAAATTACCCAGTTTCAGGTATTTCTTTATAGCAGTGCAAGGACAGACTAATATACTCCCTGACTTTGGTTCCAAGTTAAAGATCTGTTTGTGATTACAACATCAGGAATTCACTTGAGTTGCCTATGGACTAGACAGAGATGAAGAGCCCATTCAGGAAATATTTAAACTATTCAAAGCAACTTTACAATAGGCTTAGCCCAGACACAAGCTCTGAAATAGTTGGTGGTGGATTCAAAGAATGAGTACTATTTTCAAGTTTAGCTACATATAGCTACCCTACAAAGATGACCTCCAGGGAACCACACTTTCTGATATTCATGTCTTGGAGAGTCCTCTCCCACACTGTCAGCTGGCCTGCGATTCACATCAACCAAGAGAATGTGGTAGAACTCATACCATGCCAATTACAGGCCCAGCCTTAAGAGGTTTGGCAGCATCTGCTTCTCATTTCTTGGATCACATGCCTTTAGGAGCTTTTAACTACCATATGAGAAGTCACATGGAGAGTTACCACGCAGAAAGGGAGAAGTCCCGAGACTGGAGGGGGGGGGAGAGAGAGAGAGAGAGAGAGAGAGAGAGAGAGAGAGAGAGAGAGAGGAGGTCCAGCTGAGCTCTAGACATTCCCTTCAAGGCTGCATGTGGGTGAATCATCTCTTCAGCCCAAGCAAACCCCTGGCCTCACATGGAACAGAAGAACCAACCAGCTGAACTGTCAGAATCATAAAAGATGATAAAACATTGTTTGCTTTAGACCACTGAGTTGTGAGATGGTTTGTTATCCAGAAATGGACAACTGAGACACAGATCCAGATCAATTTCATCAGAAATGTACGAGGCATGTCTGTCTTGTTGCTCACTAGCATCACAAATTCAGCATGCCCACAATGGAACTAATCATTTCCCCCATGCCCTCTCCACTCCTGTGGTCCTCGTAACAATGACTGTACCACCATCCACAGAGTTGTTCAGTGGCCCCCCGGAGGGAAAGAGGGAAACTCATTAGATGGAAAGCCAAGACGACTGGGATAATCCATCCCCAGGCCTGCCAATGATGGTCTGCTGAAAAAAACATTTGAATAAATGAACGAACAGATGCCATTCCACAAATTGTCCTGTGCTCTCATATTTCCATTTTTCATGCTGCATTTTTTACTCTCAACACTATCCCACCTATAATTAATTAACTTAACTCCTTACCTTTAAAACCAAGCTAGGGCCAGGTGTGGTGGCTCAAACCTGTAATCCCAGCACTTTTGGAGGCTGAAGTGGGAGGACTGCTTGAGGTCAGAAATTTAAGATCAGTCTACGCAGCATAGTGAGACCCCCATCTCTACCAAAAAAAAAAATTTTTTTTTAATTAGCTGGGCATGGTGGCACACACCTTTAGTCTCAACTACTGGGGAGGCTGAGGTAGGAGTATTGCTTGTGCCAGGAATTTGAGGTTACAATGAGTTATGATGTCACTACTGCACTCCAGCCTGGGTGACAGAGCAAGAGCCTGTCTCAAGAAAAGAAAGGAGAGACCCAAGATGGCTGATTAGCAACAGCTCAGGAATGTAGCTCCCAGTGAAAGCACAGAGAATGAGTGGACGCTGCACCTTCCGACGAATTTTTGTTGCCCACAGACCGGGAGATTCCCGGCAGAGGAGCCACACGGGTCGCCAGCGCGACTCTTTTGGCCGGCGCGGCTGTTTTGCCGGTGCCCCAGCGTGGCGCTTCCCGGTGCGGAGTATACGGGATGGACA
>CAUYQU010064158.1:0-23537 GCA_963574635.1 Cheracebus regulus
AAAGAGCACATTACATAATGATAAAAGGATCAATGCAGCCAGAAGAGCTAACTATCCTAAATATATATGCACCCAATACAGGAGCACCCAGATACATAAAGCAAGTTCTTAATGACCTACAAAGAGACTTAGACTCCCACACAATAATAGTGGGAGACTTTAACCCTCCACTGTCAATATTAGACAAATCAACAAGACAGAAAATTAAGGATATCCAGGACTTGAATGCAGATCTGGACCACGTGGACCTAATAGACATCTAGAGAACTCTCCACTCCAAATCCACAGAATATACATTCTTCTCAGCACCACATAGCACTTACTCTAAAATTGACCAATAAGTGGAAGTAAATCACTTCTCAGCAAATGCAAAAGAACAGAAATCATAACAAACATTCTCTCAGACCACAGTGCAATCAAGTTAGAACTCAGGATTAAGAAACTCACTCAAAACCATACAACATGGAAACTGAACAACTTGCTCCTGAATGATGAATGGATAAACAATGAAATAAAGACAGAAATAAAAATAATATTTGAAACCAATGAAAACAAAGACAAAACATACCAGAATCTCTGGTACACATTTAAAGCAGCGTGTAGAGGGAAATTCATAGCAATAAATGCCCACATGAGAAGTGAGGAAAGATCTAAAATTGACACCCTATTATCAAAATTGAAAGAACTAGAGGGGCAAGATCAAAAAAACTCAAAAGCTAGCAGAAGATAAGAAATAACTAAGATTAGAGCAGAACTGAAGGAGATAGAGACACAAAAAAATCTTCAAAAAAATCAATAAATCCAGGAGCTGGTTTTTTGAAAAGATGAACAAAATAGACCACTAGTCAGACCAATAGAAAAGAGAGAAGAATCAAATAGATGCAATAAAAAACAATAAAGGGGAGATCACAACCAATTCCACAGAAATACGAACTACCGTCAGAGATTACTACAAACAACTCTATGCACATAAACCAGTAAATCTGGAAGAAATGGATTAATTCCAGGACAGTTACACCCTCCCAAGACTAAACCAGGAAGAAGTTGAAACACTGAATAGACTAATAACAAGGGCTGAAGTTGAGGCAGCAATTAATAGCCTACCAACCAAAAAACAGCCAGGCCAGACGGGTTAACAGCCAAATTCTACCAGATGTACAAAGAGGAACTGATACTATTCCTTTTGAAATTATTCCAAACAACACAAAAAGAGAGTCCTCCCTAACTCATTTTATGAGACCAACATCATCCTGATACCAAAACCCAGCAGAGACACAGCTAAAAAAGAAAACTTCAGGCCAATATCCATGATGAACATTGATGCAAAAATCTTCAATAATACTGGCAAACTGAATGCAACAATTCATCAAAAAGGTTATCCATCATGATCAAGTAGGCTTCATCCCAGGGATGCAAGGCTGGTTCAACATATGCAAATCTATAAACATAATCCATCACATAAACAGAATGAAAGACAAAAACCACATGATCATCTCAATAGATGCAGAGAAGGCCTTCGACAAAATTCAACAGTGCTTTATGCTAAAAACTCTCAATAAACTAGGTATTGATGAAACATATCTCAAAATAATAAAAGCCATTTATGATAAACCCACAGCCAATATCATATTGAACGGGCAAAAACTGGAAGCATTCCCTTTGAAAACTGGCACTAGACAAGGATGCCCTCTCTCACCACTCCTATTCAATATTGTATTGAAAGTTCTAGCCAGACCAATTAGGCAAGAAAAAGAAATAAAGTGTATTCAATTAGGAAAATTGTCTCTATTTGCAGATGACATGATCGTATATTTAGAAGACCCCATCATCTCAGCCCAAAACCTCCTTAAGCTGATAAGCAACTTCAGCAAAGTCTCAGTATCCAATATCAATGTGCAGAAATCACAAGCATTCCTATATACCAATAACAGACAAACAGAGAGCCAAATCATGAGCAAACTCCCATTCACAATTGCTACAAAGATAATAAAATACCTAGGAATACTACTAACAAAGGATGTAAAAAACCTCTTCAAGGAGAACTACAAACCACTGCTCAAGGAAATAAGAGAAGACACAAACAGATGGAAAAACATCCCATGATCATGGTTAGGAAGATTCAGTATTGTGAAAATGGCCATACTGCACAAAGAAGTTTATAGATTCAACACTATCCCCATCAAGCTACCTATGACACTCTTCACAGAAATGGAGAAAACCACCTTACACTTCATATGGAACCAAAAAAAGAGCCCACAGAGCCAAGACAATCCTAAGCAAAAAGAACAAAACTGGAGGCATTACGCTACCAGACTTCAAATTATACTACAAGACTATAGTAATCAAAACAGCAGGTTACTGGTACCAAAACAGAGATATAGACCAATGGAACAGAACAGAGTTCTCAGAAGCAATGCCACACATCTATAAACATCTGATCTTTGACAAAACTGACAAAAACAGGCAATAGGAAAAGGATTCCCTGTTCGATAAATGGTATTGGGGTAAGTGGCTAGCCATGTGCAGAAAGCTGAAACCAGACCCCTTCCTTACACCTTACACTAAAATTAACTCCAAATGGATTAAAGATTTAAACATAAGACATAACACCATAAAAATCCTAGAAGAAAACCTAGGCAATATCATTCAGGACACAGGCATAGGCAAGGACTTCATGACTAAAACAGCAAAAGCAATGGCAACAAAAGCCAAAATAGACAAATAGGACCTAATTAAACTCCAGAGCTTCTGCACAGCAAAAGAAACAATCATTAGAGTGAACTTGCAACTAATAGAATGGGAAAAAATTTTTGCAATCTACCCATCTGACAAAGGGCTACCATCCAGAATCTGCAAAGAACTAAAGCAGATTTACAAGAAAAAAAAATACAAAACCCCAGCAAAAGTGGGCAAAGGATATGAACAGACACTTTTCAAAAGAAGACATTTATGTGGACAACAAACATATCAATAAATGCTCATCATCACTGGTCATTAGAGAAACGCAAATCAAAACCGCATTGTGCTACCATCTCACGCCAGTTAGAATGGCGTTCATTAAAAAATCTGGAGACAATAAATGCTGGAGAGGATGTGGAGAAATAGGAACACTTTTACACTGTTGGTGGGAGTATAAATTAGCTCAACCATTGCAGAAGACAGTGTGGTGATTCCTCAAGATTTAGAAATAGAAATTCCATTTGACCCAGAAATCCCATTACTGGGTATATACCTAAAGGATTATAAATCGTTCTACTATAAAGGCACATGCACACGTATGTTCATTGTGGCACTGTTTACAATCGCAAAGACCTGGAACCAACCCAAATGCCCATCAGTGATAAACTGAACAAAGAAAATGTGGCACATATACAACATGGACTACTATGCAACCATAAAATATGACAAGTTCGTGTCATTTGCAGGAACATGGATGAATCTGGAAACCATCATTCTCAGCAAACTAACACAAGAACAGAAAACCAAACACCGCATATTCTCACTCATAGGCGGGTGTTGAACAATGAGAACACATGGGCACAGGGAGGGGAGCATCACACACTGGGGTAGGTTGGGAGGTGGGGGGCTAGGGGAGGGACAGCGGGGAGCAGGGAGGCTGGGGAGGGAAAACACTGGGAGAAATGCCTGACATACGCAACAGGGGAATGAAGACTGCAAACCAACATGGCATGTGTGTACCTATGCAACAACCCTGTGGGATGTGCACATGTACCCGAGCTTAAAGTACAATTTTAAAAAAGTTAACTACTTAAAATAACATGAGGTAAAGCTCCCGAAAAATAAATATTTTACCAAGCAATCTGAAAGTAAATTACAGATTTCTCAGCTCTTGAACCCTCACATTTACACTTTCATATGCTGACAGAGAAATTCTCCGAAATAACCAAACTATCTTTTCTGTAAGTAAAAATTTACCAAAAGAAATTTAATAATTTCTAAAATGGAGTCCACATTCAGATTTCCCCAGTTGTCTCTGAAAGCTCTTTTGGAGCCGGCATTTCAAATGGGGATGCAGTCCAGGTGCATGCATTTCTTTGGGTTCTTGTTTTTCGTTAGTCTATTTTAACATTTCCTCCATCTCTTTTGGGTGTATGTGTGTTACATAAACTTTTTTGGAGAGTTCAGCAAGACACTTGTCTTATGGAATTGCTCACATTCTAGATTTGTGTTGTTTCCTCATTATTTTTTCTTATTCATATATCCCGATTTTCTCTGTTAACAGAAATTAGTCAAATATTTGATTAGGTTACAGTAAACATCTTGGACAAGAACTCAGCATATGTGGTACCATATATGTTATAGTGCAGATGACACATAATGCCAGGCTGTCTTGTCATTAGTCACATTAAATTGGATTATTTGGTAATCCAACCAGATTTCCCCTTATAAAGGTGTATCTTTTAACCTTGCAATTAGCAAGTGATCTTTGGGGTACTGTCTTGTCACCATGCAAATATCCTTGCTCCCAATAAACCTTCTACCCAATAGTTTTGTATCCATTGATAAACCTTGCTTAAATCAATTATTACAATGTGGTTGACAGTCTAACTGTAAAATGGTGACTTTTCAAATTCTTTCATTTGTTTCTACATGTATTATCTGGCATTTATCTGCAGAGAAGAGTTTAAGTTCTTTTTAATTAACCACTGAAGTTGCATATATTAGAATGTTTGAATGTTTGGGGAGGGAGCACTTTTCTTTTACCTTCCTAGGTTATCTGAATGTGGCCCTGGAAATTACACCAACAGAAAACAGACTGACAAGAGAAAAATGGTTTATAAGATCTGCAGCACGTGTGCATGGGGGGGAACTCAGTGATGAGTAACTGAAGGGTGATTAGAACTTGGGCTTATGTACCATCTCAACGAAGAACAATAAACTTACAGAGAAGTGACAAGATTTTTTAAATGGGTTTAGGCTTTTAGGGGCAGCGAACTGTGGGAAAGTAAATATAAGAGGGAAACTAATGGAAGAAATGTCTTGTTTAAGCAAGATTTGCTGTGCAGATTCCTCTTGGTGCCATTTCTGGGCTATGAGTCCAGGGTTGTCTCTAGTGATTGAGAGACAGCCTGCTTTTAAGCAAATGGGAGGGGAGGCAGAGGGCTTTTTTTGTTTCATTGGTATCCGACGTTTCCCAGTTGTCTTCAGCTCAAAATAATCTTCATGCCAAAGTAGCACATTTTGAGGCCAGGCACAGTGGCTCACACCTGTAGTCCCAGCACTTTGGGAGGCCAAGGTGGAGGATTACTTGAGGTCAGGAGTTTGAGACCAGCCTGGCCAATATGGTGAAACCCTGTCTCTATTAAAAATATAAAAATTAGCCAGGCAGGATGGCACGTGCCTGTAATCCCAGCTACCTGGGGGATAAGACAGGAGAATCGCTGGAACCCGAGAGGTGGAGGTTGCAATGAGCTTAGATCGCACCACTGCACTCCAGCCTGGGCAATAGAGCGAGACTCCATTTCAAAATAAAAATAAAAAAAATAATAAAACAAAGTAGCATATTTTGGAGTGGTATATTTTGATCCCCTACAAATGCCAATAGATATTATGCAGTAGGAGGTGGATGTGTATAATTTAGAAGAGAAGGGAGAGCCAAAAGAAACAAGCCCTTGAGAAGGTGAGATGAACAGGAATCAAGAGGCATGCGATGAAGTTGATGTTTGGTTGGAGAAACATCTCTTTTATACGACAAGAGGATTGAAAGGGATGTGGGATTAGAGGCTTAGCTGTGAGAAAATGAAGGAATAATTCCACATCTAGGAATACCCTTAGAAAAACAGGCTAAAACACAGATACGAAGATCCCATTAGGCCAAAGCGGGCAGATCACTCAAGGTCAGGAGTGCGAGACCAGCCTGGTCAACATGGCGACACTTTGTCTATACTAAAAATACAAAAATAAGCCAGGTGTGGTGGTGCACGCCTGTAATCCCAGCTACTCAGGAGGCTGAGGCAGGAGAATCCCTTCAACTCGGGAGGCGGAGGTTGCAGTGAGCTGAGATCTCGCCACTGTGCTCCAGCCTGGGTGACAGAGCAAGACTGCATCTCCAAAAATTAAAATAAAATAAAATAACAGTACTAAAGGAACAAACTGCAGTAGAGCAATAGCAAAGACTATTATTGTATTCTCACTTTCTGTGGAATGTTATGAACCTAGAAAGTGAAGCAGTCAAGATTATTATTATTATTATAAAAACTAGCATGGCTGCAACTGCAAAGCTTGATTTTTCTGCACCAGTCATCCTTAAGGTGGCAGCAAGTCCACTTTTTACCAACACCTTACACAGAGAGAAAATACAATAACTCTCGAAGATTTATTTTATCAACTTTGCTCCCCCTACTGAGAATAACAAATAGAATTAATTTAACTGGTTTTCTTTTTCATTCACTGGGCATAAACTCACAGAGAAAATGTTTATTTTGGGAGGTTATTTATATTTCAATTATTAATGGCAGGGGAAAAAACAGAGTTTTTGATACACACCGGGTGGCCAAAGAAATAATTCTTATATGACTTTTTAAAAAATAAAGCACTGCAGGGTGGGCACAGTGACTCATGCCTGTAATCCCAGCACTTTGGGAGACCGAGACGGATGGATCACAAGGTCAAGAGATCAAGACCATCCTGGCAAACATGGTGAAACCGCATCTCTACTAAAAATAGAAAAATTAACTGGGCATGGTGGCGTGTGCCTGTAGTCCCAGCTACTGGGGAGGCTGAGGCAGGAGAATCGCTTGAACCCGGAGGCAGAGGTTGCAGTGAGCCAAGATCACACCACTGCACTCTAGCCTGGTGACAGAGCAAGATTCTGTCTCAAAAGTAAGAATAACAGAGTACTACAATCAAGAGAAGCATGTGCCCTGGAAAGACCAAACTATCAACATTTTGATATTTTAGATACTGTTTGCTACTCAAATGATATTCTTATTATCATAACTTCATAATCAGGAAAGCAAAAGTGTAAGCTTCTAAAGGAGAGCAGTTAAAAGCGAGCCCAGAGTCGCTGATAATTGCTGATGGGTGAGGAAATAAAATTACATCAGTGTCTCAGCTTTTACCACAATGATGCCACATAACTCAGAGGCATGCAGTGGCAAGCATTGATTCTCATGCTCACAGAGCTGCATGTCATCTGAGTGGCTTTGTTCCATGTCTCATTCTGGGGTCCGGGCTGGGAGCTTTGGAAAGATTGATGCTCCAATGCCACCTGGAGAAGCTGATCTAATTAACAGGTCTCAAAGGCAGCCTGGCCTATGTGGATGATGACTGCTGCTGTGTGTGCTGGGTCTGGCCTGGGGGTAATGGTGAACTACACAGAGTTTCTGCGGCGAGCGGGCTACGCTTTCCTGACAGGTAGATGTGGGTATCTCCAAATAACAGGATGCTGATTGTCAGAGAAACCTAATATTTTAGATTGCTTGAATTTATCATTTCAGTCCCAGACATTTCTTGACATTTGTAGACTAAGCTTCTTCCAAGGAACTCATTTCTTACTGAGTCCTTCTAGCCAAGAAGAAAGTTCTCTAAAATTTCATTAAACCTGTTACACACACACACACACACACACACACACACACACACACACACACACACACACACACACTTTAGTTTAAAATGACGGCATTTACACAATATTTATTTATTTTTATTTTCCATGAAAGCCCTACTATAAGATCAGGAAAGAAATTTTTTAAATGGACAAAGAGCTAGATGAGCGATCACAGAGGTGAGAGATAGCAATGAATTTTGAGAGGCTGTTCAGCAGAAGGAGAGCTTGTAAGCAGCAGAATGCAGAAATGTCTACAGCAGGACACACCAACTCTGTCCAATCTGATTTGCTTCTGAAGCCACTCAGAGAGACCACTGTACCCATGAAAGCTGCGGGTGAGCTGCAGGGCTTTCCTGCAGCACAAACAGGGATGCTGCAGGAAAGCTGTGGGAAGAAAGGTTAGGCTCCCCAGTCTGAGCACTGCAGCCGAGAGAAGCCTCCTCCCCATCTCTGCTGGAGACTGGAGTTTCACAGTCTGGAGAAATCGGTCCCAGAGACGTGTTGCAGGGAACCAGGTGCTGCAAAAGACAGAAGCCAAGTGCGGGAACAAAAAATAGGGAGACAAAGTAAAAGTCTGAAGACAGAATAAGTGGAGAGACCCCCTAAACACAACGGGCTTTCAAAAGTCCCAACAACATCCACCCCTCCATCAAATTTTCATAATCATTATGCCTAACATTAAGCAAGTAAAACATTGAGGCATAAAACCTATAATTCAGTAATAAGGAGGTAAATCCCAGAATCAACTGTTAATGTGGCTAGAAGGGGCTATGGCCAGTTAGGAATGGGTGGGGACTTGATGCTTATAATAAATCTTCTGGTGCAATCAAAAGTTGTAGAAGTTTAAAACCAGCAAGAAAAAGACAAATAGTCCCATTTAAAAGTGGACAAATGACATGAATAGACATTTCTCAAAAGAAGATGTAGAAACGGGCAACAAAGTCTAGGCACGGTGGTTCACGCCTGTAATCCCAGCACTTTGGGAGGCCGAGACAGGGAGATCACTTGCAGTAAGGAGTTCGAGACCAGCCTGGCCAACATGGTGAAACTTGGCTTTACTGAAAATACAAAAATTAGCGGAGCATTACTGCAGGCACCTGTCATCCCAGCTACTTAGAAGGCTGAGGCAAGAGAATCACTTGAACCCAGGAGGTGGAGGTTGCAGTGAGCCCAGATCGTGCCACTGCACTCCAGTCTGGGCAACAGAGTGAGACTCGGTCTCAAAAAGTAAAGAGAAGAAAGAAATGGCCAGCAAACATGAAAAAATGCTCAACATCGGCATCACTGTAATCAGCAGGGAAACGCAAATAAAACCACAGGAGATACCACCTTACCCCAGCCAGAATGGCCATTATTAAAAAGTCATAAAACAATAGATGTTGGCATGGATGTGGTGAAAAGTGAATGCTTATACACTGTTGGTGGGAATGTAAATCAGTACAACCTCTATGGGAAACAGTATGGAAAGTAAATCTACCGTTCAATCCAGCAATCCCATTACTGGAGACCTACCCAAAGGTAAAGATGTCATTATATAAAAAAGATACCTGCTCTTGTAGGTTTACCACAGCCCCCAAAAAGAATGAAACAATGTCTTCTACAGCAATTTGGATGGAGCTGGAGGACGTTATTCTAAGTGTAGTAACTAGGAATAAAAAACCAAATATGGTATCTACTCATACGTGGGGGCTAAGCTATGGGTAGGAAAGGCATACAGAGTGTTATAATGGGTACAATATACACTACTCAGGTGATAGGGGCACTAAAATCTCAGACTTCACCACTGTACAATTCATCCATGTAACCAAAAACCATTTGTACCCCTTAAGCTATTGAAATGTTTCACATTTTAATGTTTTTAAATGTAATTTAAATTAATGTATTACTTTGATAAAAATTAAACTATCTCAAGCAAGGCAATGTGGCACTCACCAGTAGTCTGAATTACTCAGGAGGCTCAGGTGGGAGGATCCCTTGGGCCTAAGAGTTCAAGTCCAGCCTGGGCAACATAGTGAGACCTCATTGTTTAAATAAAACAATTTCAAACATAAAATTTAAACACAAATTGAGCTCAACATTTTAAAAGTTCAAAAAATTATATGGATTATTGTTTTCATTATCATTTGAAAGATTCAATAGAAAAGTTATACAGATGTATTCTTCCTTTCAAAAGTATAAGAGTCACAAGAAACCTCATGACTTAACATGATCTGTATATTTAAAATACGTTTTCATTTTAAATAAATGTGTCTAATGTTTCACTATAACCATAATAATAAATTGGCATGATAAATCCAAGATGCAGTTATTTTTAAGAAATTATATAACTTCCTTTTAACTAGGACCCCTGAAATTCTTCCATAAAATGCAGCAATGAGGAGTGGTACTTCTATTGGAAGAGAGGAGTTAAAGGAATCAAAACAGTGTTGTGTAGGAGAATGTGGTAATTCCCTCAGTACTTTTGCAGATGTAAATATTTACATCTTTTCAGGTTTGGTTGCTGCATTCATACCATGGTGACTGAACAGGGCTGGTCTTTCCTCCTCTGCCAGATCATTCATCACTGCCTAAAGGAAGAAGCTGCTTTGCCAAACAGATGAATGATTTAAGATATCCATCTTGTTTTGGCCCTCCAAATGATTTGCCCCTCACCTTTGGGAACACTCGCAATTTCTCCCATATTGGTGACTACACACAATCGATAGTGAAATTCCACCCACACTTTCTGTGGTGCCCAGTGGCCTGGTTATTGCAGTTGTGACTGTGGTCCTTGGGTCACCTCAGAATGCAGGTGAGATAACCTTCTGGTTGAACAGTCTTTGTGAGAGGATCCAGATCTTACAGGAAGATGCTGAGCCGCTCTCTGGGTCTTGGCCCCTCAGGGCATCAGGTCTGTGTGCACTAGTGTCTTCCAGGCACAAGACAAATCTTCTTGAGGACTGTGGGAAGCATGCAGTTCATGCATTCTGACAGTTTCTGAACAATATCATTTTAAATTTCCTTCCCTTTTCCCATCTTTTCTTTTTATTTAATGTGATATCACCAATGTAACATTATGAGATATGATATAAACAAATAAACATCCCTAGCCCTAAATTCAAGGACAGCGTCATCCATTGCAAAGCTCCATTCTGTAGAAACAGAGGCATCATTAGCATTGCATCTTATACGAACAGTGCCACTCGAGCATAGCTCCCTATACATAAAGCATGGGTGCTGTGCACATGAGGCCTTTGTGTGCCAGCTCTGTTCGGAATTTTTGTTCTCATATAACTTTCAACAACCCCAGACATTTGTAAGTTTCTGAATTAAGATTGAAGTTTTATTATTAAATCTTACCCTCCCTTTTTCCCGTATGAGCTAATGGTAGAAACACCTTGCTTAATCTACTAAATATTTTAAAGACGTCATTGTTTTCTAGTCTAATACTCCCAAATTACACATTGCAACCAATTCTATCTCTGCTGACACAAGATGCCACAATTCCTAGAATAGCATGGGAACCAGATGGTTTGGATTGGTCTTCATTGATCTTTGTGGCGCTGGCTACATTCATCTATGTCCTTATACTCACTTTCTTTGTATGTAAAACGGAGGCCGAAGTGCCAGACCTGAAGGCCATAATAAAAGACCATTATGGGCAGGATTCTCTGATCTCTTTCTTAATGTGCATAAGCATAGATGATTAATATCCAAGGTGAGTTATTGTTTTCTGAGTCGCTGTTGTTTACCCAGCTCGTTGCTGAGGAAAGAAGGGTTTACAATAAGTTCTTGGGTTTTTCAGGTGAGATTCTCCATCTTGCATACTTGTGCTATGTCTATGCATACTGCAGATAGCGACGTGTATGCTAATAATTTAAGCAACTTCTCTTCCCTTCTCATCTTCCACGTAGCTGCTCCAATATTTAAGAAATGAGGCTTTTGATGATATGATAAAAGTTTAGCATACTTTCTCTGCCCAGCATAAGTTCTGGAATCTGTGCATATCAGCAGCTTTACATCATTTTCACAGTCAAATAAATTAAAAGGGGGGTGGGGTGTTCATTCTTAATCTCGTCCTGTCAAATACTCCTATTTGTTCACTCAGTGTTCATTAGATCACTTTTCCAATGAAAGCAATAGTTTAAATAATAATACTACACAGCATACATTCAACCTAAATGCTAAGGTAACTGAATTACGGGTAACATGTTCTCAGAAAATAGAATGTTCACTATCACACAGAATGTTTCAGCTTTTATTTTAAACTGAGCACCTCTGCAATGGACTACAGAGTGTCTGCATTTTTCAAGAGAAAACATAAGCATATATGTTATATAACTTTACTAAATTAAGTAAAAGCGAATAGACATTTTTTAACTACTCAAAGCAGTAAAACCAAACCATAGAGTTTACACAGAAACTACAAGAATTCAATACAGTGTTAAAACCTTCACAATACAATGAGGTAAATAAATTCTACTTTTGCCTGGCTTATGTGTGCATGTATTCAACCTATTACCCGAGACATAGAAAGGAAGCCTGACGCATACATTCTACATGCTCATATGAAGGGCAATGACCTAGAAATAATGATACAACAGTTTATCCAATGATCAGAAAGCCTGAGAGAAACTTAACTACTGAGTCCTACTTAATCCCACAGGCTTACTCAGAAGCCAGTCCATGCCTTGCTTGGGATGAACAGCAATGTCAGCTCATGTATTTTTCCAGCAGCCATCTCCATAGATTCCAAGACAGCTCCAGGCTGATCTACTGTAGGGATGAAGCAATGGACAGATGGATCACTCAGCTGTCCTCCGTCTGTGTCCAGTTACTGAGCTGATTAAGACAGATGAGATATTGAATCCAGACAGTCATGCCTGGCTGTGTTTATAGCCACATATTCACCTTACTCTTTGTCCATCACCTTAGGTAATCTAGAAGTTACTGTAAGTTTAAAACTTTAATTTTGGCGGGGTGCGGTGGCTCATGCCTGTAATTCTAGCACTTTGGGAGGCCGAGGTGGGTAGATCACCTGAGGTCAAGAGTTCAAGACCAGCCTGGCCATCAAGGTGAAACCCCATCTTAAAAAAAAAAAAAAAAAAAAAAAAAACTTTAATTTTGAAAAGTTACAGAGGATTCATGAAATAATTTTGAGAGTTTTAAGGAAACTCAGTAGATTGTCTCCTAGAAATTCTAAGGATACTAAAATGAATTGTAAGGATACTAAAATGAATTCCAAGAAGCCTCTGAAAGCCAGCCTGTTCAAATGCCATGAAGTTCACCATTCGAAATTCATTGCAGATGAAAACTTTTTTTTAACAATTTACTATTATTTGCCACCCAAGACAGGTTTTTTAATGTCTGTTTTCTAAACTGATGGCTATGAATTATTTCTATGTTCCTAATCACTCAGAGCTAAAAAAGCAATTCTTACTTACCAAAATCAGAGAAGGGACTTGCTTCCCCCATTCCAAGGGGGCGTTTTTTCCTTCCAAATATTTATTAAAAGCTATTTTCAACCTGAATAACTGAGAAATTGATTAAAGATGCCAGTCAAACTAAGTAAACAAAATCTGCTGCAACACTCACATATTTTCTCATACATGACATAGGAAACAAACGCTTTTAGAAATTTTCATACTGTTTGGACTTCATCCCAAACAGTAAGGATTAATACCTTTTAAAACACCGTAATCGATGACCAGAATTTTGTTAAGATTTGGCCCTCATGTCTAAGGCTAAACTGCAGAGGATGGGGCAAAGCCAATATCAGCCCTCTATCTTAATCCACTTTGTCTTCTAAATGCAGAGATAAAATCAAAGGTAGGATGCTGGCCAGTCTCCCTGGTGATTCCAGAACCAGAATTTACCAGTTTGCCGGGACTACCTACCAGACGCCCTCTATAACTAAGGAATAAAGCCCAGCTTTATCTCACAGCTTCCTGTGGAAAGTCCAGCAGAGAAAATCCGAAGCCGTCGGTCATCCCTCCTTCCTGCTCTCCCTAAGGCAGACCCCAGGAAGCACAGAGGAGAAAGGGAACACAAGGGAATAGATCCCATTTCTTTTTATCTTATTTGATCTTCATAGCAACTCGTGAGATTAGGACATGTACATTATTTGTAAAGTTCTCAGTCCTGAAAAACAGTACTTAATGAACAGTTACAACAGACTGGTCCAAGTCAGACAAGAGACGAAGCCAACTGGGGGAACGGGGCGTGGGGCTCGGCATCCTCTAGAAGTGACGATGAGTACGCCACACCGCTGTGAAGCGCTCTCAGCCCCAACGTTCCACCGCAAAACCCCGCGGTGCTCCGACGCTCATTGCCCGGCCGCTGACTCCTCAAGGGGGCGCCGGAATCCCGCGCCCAGGCGACTCCGGGTTCTTGGCTCCGGGAATCTGAGACATTTTCAGTGGAGATCACCAGTGAGAAAGGGGAAAGGCAAAGAAAGAAGGAGTTGGGGGAAGCAGGAGGAAAGATCACTATTACCATATTCTAGACAGTCAGCCAAGCGCCAGCCTCCTTCCCCGCATCCCACGCCTCCGCAAGCGCGCGCACACCCCACACATACCGGGGTGTACACACACACCGGTGGGGAACCCAGAGTTGTCTTTTGCCCCGTTGAAGAGGCGCTGGCGGCCTCGGCAGCCGTTCGGGCCAAGCGCGTCTCACGGGCTTGGGCGCCGAACGCGCGCGCCTGACACTCTTCCCAGAGCGCGCCGGGTACGCAGGGACCGGCCGGGGCTGTTCTCCACTTAGAGCAGAGGCCGCGCGGAGCCGACGGGTGGGGGCGTCCGCAGAGTCCTCGGGCCTCCCCTAAAAGGCGCGGAGAGCTCCTCCTCGAGCCAGGTGGCAGACGGCTAGGGTTGGGGGTCGGGTAGCCTGGAGCACGGCAAGGAGGGGGCGGGTCCCGGCAATACCGCCCTCCTCCTCTATCCTCCTGTACCTCCACCACTGGTCGGCGTGCCAAACTCGAGGGTCAACCTCTGACCTTGGCGGTAGGGAGTGATCAGTGTGGCGATCTCAGCCGCGGTGCTCCTCACCCAGCGTGGACGCGCATCACCAGGAGGGCTTGGCAAGGTCAACCTGAAGGCGCATCCGCAGCGCTTCCCATCCGCTAGGTCGGGGGTGGGGCGCGAGTCATTTTCCCCGCGACGCCGAGGCTGCCTGTCCGGTTCGGCACTCTGGCCGCGGGTGCCGGTTCCTCCTGCGCGGGCCAGGAGTGGCGGGGCCGGTGGGGAGCCCGACGCTCCGGGCGTCAGGCGGCCGCGCGGCACTTTATCAGCTGGCGGAGGTTCCTGCGGAAGCTGCCGTCCAGGAAGGCGTAGAGGAAGGGGTTGAGGCAGCTGTTGGCGTAGCTCAGGCTGGTGATCAAGTAGGAGATGGCGATGACGAGCGGCGTCTGCGGGAGGTCGGTGGTGAGCGCCACCACTGTGCTTAGGTGGTAGGGCGTCCAGCAGAGGAGACACACGGTCAGGATCGCCACCACCAGGAAGGTCACCCGCTTCTTGGCGCGCTCCAGGGCCTTGGCGTGGCTGTCCAGCCGCATGGCATGCAGCCGGCACAACAGGGTGATGTAGAGGACGCAGATGGTGGACACCGGGATAGCGAAGCCCAGCACGAGCGTATAGAGGCGGCTCGCGCGCCACCAGAAGGCCTCGGGCTGCGGGAAGACCAGCACGCACTGGCGCCGGCCCTGCTCGTCGTCGAGCCGGGCGAAGACAGCGAAGGGCAGCACGACGAGAGTGACAAGCCCCCACACGGCCAGGCTCACCGCGCGCGCGGCGCCGTAGGTGCGGCCGGCCACGCGGCGTGACTCGGCAGTGGCCATCACCACCAGGTAGCGGTCGGCGCTCATGACGGTGAGAAAGTAGAGGCTGGAGAAGGTGTTGTACTGGTCGATGGCCACGATGAGCTTGCACATGAGCTCCCCGAAGGGCCACTGCCGCAGCAGGAAGTCGGCGATGTTGATGGGCAGCACCAGCGTGAAGAGCTCGTCGGCGATGGCCAGGTTGAGGATGAACAGGTTGGTGACGGTCT
This sequence comes from Cheracebus regulus, assembly GCA_963574635.1. Classification (NCBI taxonomy): domain Eukaryota; kingdom Metazoa; phylum Chordata; class Mammalia; order Primates; family Pitheciidae; genus Cheracebus; species Cheracebus regulus. The sequence goes on from CAUYQU010064158.1 coordinate 15,599, forward strand.
TCATGCGGGGCGCCCGCAGCAACACGAACAGCACCGCGGAGTTGCCCGCCAGCCCCACGGCGCAGATCACGGCGTAGACGACTGGCACGGCCACCGCCAGCGGCGCCGGCAGCTGGGCCAGAGTCGACCCGTTGGCGCAGCCCAGCGCCGAGCCCGGACACGATGCGTTGGCGGGCCAGGGCTCCGAGAACGAGGTGTTGTCCATCTCGACCAGGACAGAGGAGCCGGCGACCTGGCGTCTCCCACGGCCGTCCCGCAGGACTCGGCGGGCCTGAAGCCCGGGTCCGCACAGGCCTGCGCGCGGACGCTGGCTTCAGCTCTCCAAGCCCTTCTCTGGTTTTTCTGGAGGAGAGGCCGTAGCCAGCCACCCCACGGCCCACTGTCGCCGCGGACTCACGGGGCTGGGAAGGGGAATTGAAAGCATAGGTTAGCTCGTCGGTGTGTAGCTTTAGAAAAAGCCGCTGTCCCGGGGAGGGGCTGCCCCGCGGCGCCCCAAACCTCCTCCACGTGAGCGCTCTCTGCTACCTGTTGAAATCTCACTTCTTCCTATAGAATACATCAAACGAAATGCTAGAGAAAAGAATCCTTCCCTTTATAGGAAAAAAGGCCAACTCTTCTCCCCTCTTTTAGGACACTTCAGTAGACCCAGGTCACCCCACAGAATCCTGCAGTGGCAAGCTTCGGTCTCCCTAAGGTCTGTGCGCCCCCGGTAACAGTACGCGCTCAGCAGCGGTCTTTACCTTACCTGGCTGGCTAGGGAAAGAGTCTGCCTTGCCTGGAGCTGTCAGGAAAAGAACCCGCTGGCGGCGGGAAGGCCGGGGCGCCTGCCGGCTGAGTGTCCGCCTCCCCGTGGCTGCCTCCCCGTGTTTGCCGGAGTCCGAAGCTTGCGTCCCCGCCCGTCCCTCCCGCGCGCCTGGAAGTGCAGGGATGGCGCAGCCGCGACTGCGCTCCACTGCCCCGACCGCCGCACCCACCCCCCCACCCCAAGTAAGATGGTCTTGGAACTAACAGAGAACAGAAATCCCCCCAAAATTAATGGATTTCTTTGTTCCTTCCCAGTAGTGCAACCTCACTTTATTTGAAATAATAGAAAGCTCTCCTGTTAAGACTCGAATTTAAGAAAAACAAAGTTCGGGTGTTAGTGATCTATTTTTAAAGGAGAACAATGCAATGGGGGCTCCTGTTCCATTTTTTTTTAAACACCGTACCACAGATGGGCTAATGTAATGTGAAATCTGAAAGAAGGAAAAAGTGAGTGCAATTTTATAACGCAAATCTCCTGTTTTCTACTACTCTGGTCTTCAAGGGAATAGAAGATTGTTGGTATGTTTTCTAAAATTTTGTGTAAGTAACGACTTGATTAGTAAAGACAAACGGCTTCTGGAAAGCCTTTTAGGAAACCATTACAATGTAACCATGACAATGCGTATTTTATAAAATGTTGCAAGTTGTTCAACACACTCTACTCATCCACGCACACGCCAGATTCTCCTGCTAATGAGAGTTATCCTGCAATCGCAGCAGGGAGTAGCCAAGGAAGGCCTAGCAGGGGCGGTCTTGGACTCCCATGTCGCTATTTCCCTAGACCTTGGATTCTTCCTCTAGAAAGGGAAAATTGTCATAGGCTCCTTACCCGTTGCCCTGAGAATCGAATGAAATAAACTAAATATTGGTCCTTTCCAATTTCTGTGTTTTTTTTTTCCTCCACATTCCCTTTAGGAGAGACAATAAATTAAAACACCACATTATATCCTCTAGTAAACTTCCCTTCCACAAAAGTAGGCAAAGCCCAAATAAAGTGCATTTCTGGTCCTCTGGGATACATCTTAGAGAAGAGGGCCTGAGATCCTGAGAGACTAAAATCACCAGTAAAAGACTGTGAGGCCAGAAATACAGTAGCCACCCCCCCATACTCTTGGGGGATTTGTTCCAAGCGCTCCCGTCCCCGTGGATGCCTGAAGCCATGGATAGTCTCCAGTGCCATCAATAGGAGGGAACATGTTTCTATTCTTCCACCAACAAATGATGCAACAGCAAATCTAGCATGCATTTCTTTTTTCTTCTTCACATTTTCACGGATAGAAGATTTGTTTTTAGTAGATCTTGGCAACCTCTGTATATGATTTTTTCTTTCCTTATTAAGCCCAGAATTTTTACCTTTTAACATTAAGGAGGCATTTGTGGCTTCTCTTTGGCATATCTTAATCGCAAGCATCAATTCTCTTACATTTTGGCAGCAGAGAGAATAAGGGCAAAGAGTCAGTAAAATCAGGGCGACTTGAACACACTGCACTAGACGTTGCCACAGTCACCTGATAACCCAGACTGTGAAGTGACTACGGGTGGACAGCAGGGAAACGCTGGGCAAAGGGAGGACTCATCTCCTGTGGGAGGGAGCAAGATGGCAGGATCTCCTCTGTCAATCAGAATGCCACACAATTGAAAACTTAGGACTGTTTATTCCTGGAATTTTCCATTTAATATTTTTAGATCACAGTAACTGAAACTAGGGACTCCAAAACCACTGACAGGGGAATTCACTGCATAAAAGCTCCCTGGAATTTACCTACACAATTCCCTTTTTACCGGGATCTATGCAAATCAGCTCCCCTGAAGTTTCATGCTTTCTGTGAAAAAATAACAGGAGATTCTTAAGCTGTGTCCCTAACAAACATTATTATGATAAAACACCATAAAATGTAAATAAAAGAAAAAATATATATAATATATATAACACACATAAACACATTTATCTGTATATGTTTGTGCATATATACACACATGTTTGTATATAGTTGATCATCTTCAACTGTTTAGAGATTTTCTAGTCTTTTTTATTGTGGATTTCCAGCTTAATTGTACTGTACACTGAGAGCATACTCAATATGACTTTAATTCATCTACATTTTTTGAGACTTACCACCTAGTATATAGTTATTTTCCAATTATTTCATGTGTACTTGAAAAATTGTTTTGCATTTGTTGGGCAAAACTGTACACATGTCAACTAGTCAAACTTACTATGTTTAAATTTCTCTGATTTTTTTTTTAGACAGGGTCTTGCTTTGTCACCCAGGCTGGAGTACAATGGAGCAATTGCAGTTCACTGCAGCCTCAACCTCCTGAGCACAAGCAATTCTCCCCTCTCAGCCCCCCAAGTTGCTGGGACTATGGGCGTGCATCACCACACCAGGCTAATTTTTTGCATTTTTCATAGAGATGGGGTCTCACCATGTTGCCCAGGCTGGTCTTAAGCTCCTGAACTCAGCGATCTGCCAGACTCAGCCTCCCAAAGTGCTGGGATTACACCATGCCTGGCTTCTGTTGATATGTCTATCAAATTGTCATTAGTTACTGAAAGAATCGGGGAAAAATTTCCATGAATGAATGTGAATTTCTCTACTTATGCTTTCATTATATGCTGTCAATTTTCACTACTTTTTTTTTTTTTTTTTGAGATAGAGTCTCTCTCACTCTGTGACCCAGGCTCAACTACAGTGACAGGTTCAAGTGACTCTCCTGCTTTAACCTCCCAAGTAGCTGGGCCTAGAGGGGTGCACCACCACACCCAGCTAATTTTTTTTTTTTTTGTAAGGACATGGTTAAACCATGTTGGCCAGACTGGTCTCGAACTTCCAAACTCAAGTGATCTGCCCACCTCAGCCTCCTGAAGTGTTGGGATTACAGCCTAGAGCCACCGTGATTGGCCAATTTTCACTACATAATTTGATGCTGTTTTATGAAGGGTATACAAGTTTAAGATCACTATATTTTCCTGTGGAATTTACCCATTTTTCTTGATAGCCTGATTAAAATGATTTTGTCATTATAGCCTGATTATAATGATTTTATCAATACGTTATTTGATTTTATCAAATGGTTATAAATTTAACATTATAATATAGAATATATCACATATAATTATAACATTGTCAGTATATATTACTTACCTTTTATCATTATAACAGCTTTAACCAGGTTTCTACTTCTTGCTGTATGTAGCCACTTTTGTTTGCTATCATAACAGCTACATTAACTGTTTTTCCAATAATATTATCATGGGATAGCTTTTTTAAAAAACATCTTTTTACTTTAAACCTTTCTGTGTCTTTGTGTTTAAAGTAGGTCCCATGTAACCATTAGAACATTTGTTTTAATCTAGTCTGACAATGTCTTTGAATTGAAGTATTTAGTTCATAGTATATTATACGCAGTTATAGATAGTATTATTAGGGTTGCCATGGTCTGAATGTTTTTGTTTCCCCAAAACTTACATATTGAAAGCTAATCCTCACTTGATAGTATTTGGAGATGGGCTTTTGGGAGGTGGGTAGGTTCTGAGGACAGAGCCCTCATGAATGGAATTAGTGCCTGTATAAAAGAAGCTTCAAAGAGATCCCTCATCCCTACTGCTTTGTGAGCTGCAGCAAAAAGATGGTCATCAGTCTTCAAATTTGCCAGCACCTTGTTCTTGGACTTCCCAGCCTCCAGAACTGTGAGAAATAAATTTTTGTTGTTTAGAAGCCACCCAGTTTACAGTATTTCTTTCTTTCTTTCTTTCTTTCTTTCTTTCTTTTTTTTTTTTTTTTTTTTTTTTTGAGACAGAGTCTTGTTTTGTAGCCAGATGCCAGGCTGGAGTGCAGTGTCGCGATCTTGGCTCACTGCAACCTCCACCTCCCAGGTTCAGGCAATTCTCCTGCCTCCGCCTCCCCAGTAGCTGGGACTACAAGCACATGTCACCACGCCCAGCTAATTTTTTGTATTTTAGTAGAGATGGGGTTTCACCATGTTGGCCAGGATAGTCTCAATCTCTTGATCTCATGATCTGCCCACCTCGGCCTCCAAAAGTGCTGGGATTACAGGCATGAGCCACCGTGCCTGGTCTATAGTATTTCATTATTAAAGCTTGAACAGACTAAGAAAAGGATATATACCTGCTATATTCTTTGTCTTCTACTTCTCCTATCTCATTTCCACTCTGTTTTCCTTTCTTACATTTTTTGGATTAATTAATATTTATTATTCACTTTCTCCAACTCCATTAACTTATTATTGAATTACCCTTTTAGACATATACTAGAGATTATAATATGTATCCTTGTCTTATTAACCTACTTTAAATTATTTTTTTTGCAACCTCCCAGACAATACAAAAACTTTTTGACACTGAACTCTACTGCCCTCTTTCTTATGTACAACTCTTAATGTATATGCTAAATCTGCATATGTGTAAAACTCTATAAAACATTATTATTACTGTTTTAAATAGTCAATATGCCCTTTTATTTCCCCGCACATTTGTGCTTCAGTGTCATCTGTTCTTTCCTGCATTACTATGCTTCCATCTGGTATCACTTTTCTTTTACTTAAAGAATTCACTTAATATGTTACATATTATTCTGCTGGTGCTAAACACTTACTGCTATTGTTACTGTTTTAAAATATCTTTATTTCCCCCAATTTTTTTAAAGAAATGTTTCACTGAATATTAAATTTTAGGTTTGCAGTTGTTTTCTTTCAACACTTTGAAATTCCATGATCTTTTTCTTCCATTATTTTTATTTTTAAAAGTATTTTTTTATGTTACTGTAACTCTTTGAAAGGTAATTTATCTATTTTCTATCACGGTTATTAAAGTAAATCTTTGATTTGATCTTTCAGAAGCTACACTGTGATGGCCTAGGAGTGATTTTCTTTCCATTTATCCAGGTTTTGGCTTATAGAGCTTCTTAAATCTGTGACTTAGGGGTGTGTGTGTGTGTATGTGTGTGTGTGTGTGTGTGTGTGTGTGTGTGTGTGTGTTCAATTCTGGAAAGCTCTCAACCCTCTCTCTTCAAGTATGGGTTCTGTCCCACTCTCTCTCATCCCTCCTGCTAGGATCCCAAGTACATGTCTGTTAGGCCGTTATGCTTTCGTCTGTACTTCAATCTGGTCTTCTAAATCCTGGCTTGCTTGGTTACTCACTGATGCCTTCAAATAGATGTTTTAGGTTGTTTTTTTCTTCTTCTGCAATTTTTATGGTAGTTCATAAAAGGAGGATTTGTATGATATAAGCTATTTCATTGAAAACTAGAAGCAGAAGGTAAAAAGTTTTATATATAAAGTTTTCTATACAGTAATTACCAAATGAAACTACAGGCCTATATGTATGTTTCATATACATAATTACTTGAAAGTAACTGTCATTATGGAAATATATATACCAAAATGTTCAAAATATTTCTGTAAGATATGGACTTTTCAGTAATTTTGATTCTTTTTACATTTTTCTAAATTTCCAAAACTTTTAAATAAAACTTATATATTACTTTTATAATCATAAATATATATATTTATTAAAATGACCATAATAGTACTTTGCAGTCATGAAATACTACTAAGAAGAAATTAGGAATATATGGAGAAGAGATTTCTCCTAGCACTTATGAAATGACAATGACCACAAAAAAAGTGAAAAAAAGATATGTAAAATACACATTTACCTATAGAATTTACCTTATATACCCTGAAAGCTATCCATGCTATTGTCAAAAGGAAAATTCCCATTAGCAATTTGTAATGCTTGAACCAAAATTTTATCAATAACAAAACACTTACCTACAACTACCTCTTATTTTGAAAAGTATTCAATGTGACATTTGAATATCGAGTCAGAAATAATGACTCCTAGTGCAATCATTTGTCTTGGTTTGGTGCTGCTCTGACTTCCAAAACTGTTTCTTCTTAACCTAGAAAAACAATTTCAAGGTAGAAATCAAAAGATAGAAACATCAAAATCATAGTACTTGTCATACAAAAAGACTGGATGTCTTTTCCTTAAAATTAACAACAAGAATGTCTGCTCTCAGTCTTTCTAACCAGTCTCCCAGTCTCATGCAGGAAATTCTAGCCAGTGCGGTAAGCAAAGAAAAAGAAAATTTAAAACATCCAGTTTGGGGAACAAAGAAGTAAAACTGTTGTTATTTGAAGATGCAATAATTGTCTATGAAGAAAATTTTATGGAATCTATAAAAAAAAATGTCTATAAAAATTTTATGGAATCTATGAAAACACTTCTAGAAAATTTTATGGAATCTTTAAAAACAAACTTCTTGAAAAACAAGTGCATTTATCAAGACTATAGGATATAAGACCCATTTAAAAGCTTTTACATTTCTATATTGTATACATTGTTAGTATGATCAGAAATTTAAACGTTTTTAATTTCAAATTTTTGAAGATATCATTTACAATACTATCAAGCAATATGACTACATAGGGATAAATCTTTCAAAAGATGTAAAAGGCCTGTACACTGAAAAGTATAATACATTACTTGAAGAAATTAAACAAGACCTAAATAAATGGAAAGACATGCCATGTTTCTGAGTCAAAAGAATCAATATTATTAAGATGTCGATTCTCCCCCAAGTTGATCTTTAGATCAGTGCAATCCCACTCAAAATCTTAACGTTTTTCTGGGGGTGGGGGAGGCAGTAGAAATTGAGAAAATGATGTTAAAACCGAAATGTGAATGTAAAGGGCTAGAATAGCTGTCCAAACAACTTCAAAAAAGAAAAACAGGAGAGAGATCCAAGATGGCCGATTAGCAACAGCTCAGGAATGTAGCTCCCAGTGAAAGCGCAGAGAACGAGTGGACGCCGCACTTTCTGACGAATTTTTGTTGCCCACAGACTGGGAGATTCCTGGCAGAGGAGCCACACGGGTCGCCAGCATGACTCTTTTGGGCCGCGCGGCTGTTTTGCTGGTGCCCCAGCGTGGCGCTTCTCGGTGAGGAGTATACGGGATGGACAGGCTGGGCTGGTCCCATCCCCACAAGGAGAACAGCAATTGGAAGCACTGAGGACTGAGAACAAGCACAGCTGAACCCGGGAAGGCCCAGCTCTGTGGGGAAGGGGCGCCCCCCGAAGGAAAACTAAGAAACAGAAAAAACTTCATC